>JAANIC010004352.1:1394148-1405820 GCA_017607545.1 Acromyrmex charruanus
ATTTTATATTAAATGTTTCTTGTATATATATATATATATATATATATATATATATATATATATATGTGTATATGTTTTATATAAAATGTTTATTGTATATATATGTGTATATATATGCGTGTATATTATATTAAGTAATAAATTAAATTGAAATTCATAATATAATTATCTATTATATTATATTAAATAACGAATTTTGCTAATCATTAGTGGACTATAAAGAATAAAAATGCATAAAACTCGAAAAAATAAATACTAATAAAATACAAAAAACCCGGGTTAAAAGAAATTGTTGGTTTTTTTAAACCCGAATTTTTTCAAATCCTAATCACATAACGCAATAATTTATAAGCGACAGCGTATCTCTGTATTCTGGAATTCTCTTGCATGAAATACTTGGGAAGCTTTCCAACGAGCGATACTATGTGACATAATGATCATTTAATTTTTACTGAACATTGACGAACAACAAGGATATAATGATTCATTATATTACACTGTGTCATCTTTGTCTCTTGTTGGAAAGCTCTCTTGATTTTCTCTCATCTACAATAGTCACACAGTCTGTATCGTAGATTGCAAGTTTACTGTCACATCCAATCTGATGCGTCAATATTAAAATTGATGTTTCAAATTGGCTGTCACAACATGAGGCCTGTTCATTTACTGAAAAATTTTTTAATGATACTCTTACCGTATCTTTTCTAATAGTAATATGCATCTTTACAGCTTATATCCACTTAAGCTTTTATTGCGTATTGATTCATGATGATTATGTATCTATTAATGGTTGTGTTCAGCAGAAATCAGCGTTTCATGCTAATTAGATTATGTAATACTCAAATGGATTATATAATATTCAGGTTTAAATGAATAGAAGAAATGGTAAAAAATTTTCAAATCATAATTATGCATAAACGATTATATATTTTGTGCGTGCGTGCGTGTATTCATATAATTCGAAAAAATGGAATAAATATTAATTCAATTTATTGTATTTATGTATACATATTAAGTTGTCGATATATTGTTCGATAAGTTCGTTTAGTAATGCGATGCAATATCTTAAGATAAGACAAATAGTATTAATTGCACAAATAATATCGAAAAAAAAAATTGTTAAGTTATAATTAATCCAGTTTTATTGCTAAAATAAATAAATTTTATTGATTAGCATCATATTCCAAAGTACACACGACATATTCAATTATAATAAAAAAGATGTATTCAGGAATAAATTTTATGGTGTTTCCACAGTCATTTATCCCATATAGTTGTCCAATATCTAACACTATTTCAGAGATAGTACGGGAATTGATATTTCGTGATGATGCATGAATGATGAACATTAAATATTAATAGACACATATCTATGATTTATTGAACAGGTATTGTTAAAAAGATAGAACATGTTCCAGTAAATGAGAATGGAAAAATAGATTTAAATTTTCAGAAGTACGCTTCGTGAATTCATTTATCACGAACATTCATGAAAATTTCATAATAATTGCGTTGGCATGATTTTTCATAACGCAGCAGTTTTGTCAGAATAAAATTTCTAAATAATATTTGTTAAAGATTAGAAAAATTCAATTTGAGATATAAATTTTTTATAATTATTTTTAAAAATGTTTGATTACTTAAGATGTTGCTATGTTGATAATACGTGTATAATATTTCATGTTACAATATTTCTATATTATAATTTAGAAATAATTATAAATTTTTACGCATATATAATATAGATCAATTTAATTCTTTCATGTACAATTATAATTATAAAATGTTTTAAACATAATATTTTGAAATATTTTTCTCAATTATTAAACGATTTTTTTCTAAATTTAATTTTGCAAATATCGCTAGGATTTGCTATTATTTTGAAATATTTATTATTTTAAAATTAATTGTGTAAAAACATATCAATATTTTATAAAAGATAAATATTTCTAATTTTCTACATCTATTTTAATTGTGCAATATTATAGCATGAAATTTATTTAAAATATCATTTGGTTTATTCATATCGCTGTGGTATAGAATAACTATGTAAACGCCATATTTTCTGGAAACATCAATGAATAGAATGACATAGTGGCATACCGATGACACAGGACAGTCTGATAAGATATAAATATGATAAACCACAGGTACAGAATGCGCAAAGATTTCTTTTTAGATACGAAGATGAAACCATTAGAGAAAATGGACAGAAGACATATCAGTAAAGTTACATTTGGCCAGGTAAATGGCTGATCCATTTGGACCTAGTCTATCTAAAGACCCCAGCTAAAGGAGAAAACGGAGCCTCCTAGATGGAGTCCTACAGGGAGAAAACCCCCACAAGGATCTGATCGAGGACTCTGAAGTTTTGTCTTACATTCCGCATTTCTTTTTTAAAAAGGTCTGAAGAAGGTTAACGAGGGTGGGCAATCTGGACGAGTTGCTAAGCCAATTCGTTCAGATTGAATCCCTACTACCCCTAAGTACGTAGGAGCCTTGGAATGCTTTTGGAAGTACCTCCCATTTGTACAAATGGAGGAGCTTTGTACAAATGAGAAGTATATAAGAACTGAACGCGAGTTCTCATGTTGCAGTTCCAAATTCTTGCCGAGCGATATTACTTCGATCGAAATTCGTTGAACAAACAGTATATCTCGTACGTACGAAATTCCATAAAATTAAATTAATAATTAAACAGATAACAATTAAATAATTAAAGAAATAACGTTGCATTGCAGTTATAATTTAACATAAAATAATAATTTAACATAAAATAATAATAACTAGGCTATTGAGTTAAGTATTTATTTATTTCTTCTTTTCAAGTAGATCTTGAAGCGCTTTTTCTAAGTTTTTCTGGTCCTACAAAGTGAGAAAAAATGGAATTTCCTGCAATGATCATTTGTTTACTTGCTCTTGCATGTGTGCGAAACACTATGTCGTATGTGAGCAGACAGACCAGACAGGTACCAACGACACCAACGGTATCGGCGGCGGCGGCGGTACCGAATACAAATTATAACAATACTCAACTTCCTTATTCCTATCCTACCTATCCGATCTACTCGAGCAACGTGAATCAGATCGGGCAACCTGCCGCCCCGGTAATGAATGTACCTCAGACTGTTACTACCACATCGCCGTCTACCAACAGTACCAGCTTATCGGATACTTCTAACAATAAATCTTTCCTTCAACATTTCAAGACCTATGGCACCTATGTGTTGCAAGTGTTGATGACAGTTTTTCTCAGCATGTCCTTAATAAACTACATTTGTTTGCAATGGTCTTTCTGCGACAACGTCCTTGGAGAAAACAGCTTTTGGAAAAATAAGGTAAAACGAAATATATTTATTTTTTCTTTTTGAATATGGATCTCAAAGCATTTTCAAAATTTAAATAATTATCATCATCTTATTTATCATAGCGGATAGATCCTAATAATAGAGAATTTAATTTATAAATTAAAAAAGATGTTGATCTTGAACTGAGGAGTTTTTGACTTTTTTTCCAAATAATATTGGTTTAGTATGACATTTATTAAACAAATTTTTAGTGCGATTTCCTTTAAAGATGTTTATGTGTCACATTTTAAAGTATTATTAAAAATATAAAATTTTCATAAATTGTTCTACTTTTATTGGTTTAAATATTATTTTAAATATGTTTTTGTTTGTCTTGATTTTTATGTAAAATTGTGTTTTGTAGTACTTATTTGCAAATTTGATGAAACATATTCTTTAAAATAACTTTTAAACAAGTAAGTGAACCAAAATGAATTTTTTCACGAATATTTATTAATTTTATTAGTATATGTAAAAATTTGATTTAATTCTTAATATTTTTTCCTTCAAATTTGCAAATAAATATTATGAAATGCGATTTTACATGAAAATTAATATGAATAAAAAACCATGTAATTTTTAAATCAATAAAAGAATTGCGATTAAGTTTTACATAGATAGTTAGCATCAACAATAGAACAATCTATGATATTTTTAATGCTTTGAGATGTGACGCATATCTTAATTATAGTATATTAAATTTGAATTAATTATTTTTCTTTTTATAAAAACCACTTAATAACAAAAATAATACTAGAATGTCTATGAGAGCAATGAGCTTAGAACGCTGACAGTGCGGCTAAAAGTAATAATAATAATAAGAGTATAATCAATCAATGTGTTTCATTTATGTTCCCGCAAATCTTCGATCAGAATTAATTAATTTTTATATTTTTTTGTGCCGTATTTATATTTCGCTAATTATACAGAATAATTCTCAATTCTAACGCACCATAAATAGACACATGATGTTAATTATTTTTATGAATAATGAATGAATGTGCATGTGTGAGCTTCGATGTTTATTTAGGGAGTTTTCCAGTTAAAGAGACACAAACACAGTGTGAGACACAGGAATGTATAATGTTATTTATTGTTTAAAAGGGCTTTTATATTTTTGCAGCACTCTAAAATTTTTTATCTATTCTAAATAATTGATAGCCATGTATTTGATACCCCTTAATTCTAGCAACGAAACAGTCATACACTGTATGATACAGTGTCGACTTGTAGTTGAAACGTTGCTTAGTTCTTTTTACTTTACCACCATAGTGAAATAAAGGAAAAGATTTTATACACGTATATCAAAATATTAATTATCGAATGAAACTCTTATCAAAATATTACTCCTAGAAAAATAACGAAATGTAAAAATCGTGAAGTGAAAATGACGACACAATTGAACAGTGTCAACTTGTCTCATAGATGGAAAGCACAAAATCGTACACTGTTTTATACAGTGTCGTCTGTGTACGTTGCTAAAAAGCACCTTTTTTAACGTAAATTTATATCATGTTGTGTCATTGTTAGAAAGTGACACACTGTGTTGAACACTGTGTCACTTTGTATCACCTGTGTCTCTTGCTGGAAAACTCTCTTAAATAATTACCTGAAGACTTAATGATTTGATTGTTTGTGCAGGCAAGACGTTTGAATCGTTCGTACGCGTCATCGAATTATTTGGATGATATCAGTTCGGCAGTCTTCAAAGCGATAGCCTACTATAATAAGCAAGATTAGGGATTGAATAAAAATAAATAATACGAAAACTTTTAAATACTATTTATGTATTTTTTTAATTAGTTTTATTATTATTCTTTTACTATATTTTTTCTTGCATTTAACGTCTATTTTATTTGTTACTATTTTGTATACTTTTTTTATAATTCTTTATATAATTTTTTTATATAATTTTTTTATATAATTTTTTTATAATTCTTTATATAATTTTTTACAATCCTTTATACAATACTTTATATAATCTTTTTATAATGTTATGCGTATGTTTGTATTTGGATTTTTCTGTATTGCGAGGAAATTTTATACGTGTCAGACGATAATATTCGCATAATGATATATTTGTACACAAAACATTTTCAATATAAATGATATCAATATGAAGCATTTCTTGTCGTGATTTACATATCTATTTGACGGCGTCATTACGAATAAAT
The DNA here is from genome assembly GCA_017607545.1 of Acromyrmex charruanus. Classification (NCBI taxonomy): domain Eukaryota; kingdom Metazoa; phylum Arthropoda; class Insecta; order Hymenoptera; family Formicidae; genus Acromyrmex; species Acromyrmex charruanus. The sequence goes on from JAANIC010004352.1 coordinate 1,399,670, forward strand.
ATTGAATGTCTATAATTCCCGCATCCTGCACACGCTCACAAAGCATGATATCATTTTTAATTTGTCGGGAATTTTTGTTTGTTTTAAAATCAATGCGGTTGTTTCCCATATATTCACTTGAACATCGTCACGCTTGATCATGTTATCGAACAATCTTGCCAAGTGATACAAAATTCTAGGTATTCCAAAGTATTCTTAGTAAAAATATTAACGTCATACATAAGTCACCGTTCCTTTTCTTTAATTTTATAGTTACAAAGGAGAACATTAAGGAACAGCGCTGAAAATTAATTAGACATTTAATTAGGCAGTTAAATATCTATAATTAATGGTTTAATATTTTATTTTTATGATTTTGTCTCGATTCTTTTTTTTTTAATGATTAACTAATTGTATCCTGAGAAAAACTTAGCATAGTCGAAACATTTATATTAATTTATTATTCTTTTTACATTTATTTGAGAATATTTTTACTTTATCTAATTCTCGATTATCTTTCTTTAATTGTTTTTACACGTAACCAGCTTGTTTAACTAATAGCTTAAATACTCACAAATTAACACACGCTTTTTTTGCAAATATATTAAACGATGTCATTGTATTTTTTAAATATATATTCGTAAATAATTTTAATTCCTTTACATTCATATTATATCTCTTAGTACACAGAAATTATCTAAGTGAAATTTAAAAAATAAACTCGATTACTCTCAGCTTGATTGCGATTGCATTCCCATGGTTACAACAGGATATTATTATTATTATTCATATATTTATAAATCTATTACTTAATTTTTCATTATTATTTATCGTTTTCAAAAATCTCCATTTTAGCAGTTCATTTTTAGTTACATGTGTAATTGTAAAATCCGAAATTCCTTTATCGCGAGATCCTTTTCTCATTTTCTCTCTTCCTTTTCTCACACGATTCCGCAGAAGTTTATGATAATATATACATATGTATATATATATATGTGCATATGCTAGTGTTATCAACAAATGTTAACAATACATTTTAACACGTGTATAAGAGAATCGTTCGCTGAGTCATGTTTCCTCCTCCTGTTGATGCGATTTCCCTGCACGTCTCTCTGCGCTCGCGTGTTGCTGCGTGTTACCACTACTCTTTCTCGCGGATGGGCTCTATAATCCATTGGATCGTCAGATGCTGACCGGTTTTGATCTATACACTGGTCATATCGCAACCGGTCTGCTCACCGGGCGCATTATAAAGTAAAATCACGAAAATCACGTACGTTAATTCGTAAAGTTCTATCCGCAGAGGCTACAAGTCCTAAGACGCAGGATTGCGTAGTGATTTATCGATCATGTGGCTCCAATTAAGTAAGTAATATATCTTCTTATTTATATTATATTAGTAGATTTTAGAAACCTATTCTTTCCAATTTTTTTTCTGAAATTATTAAATGATAACAGAATGCTATTAATTGGACAATATTTGTCCAAATGCAGTATTTCAACTAATTCCCTAATTGAAATAATTACACTCTTAAAATTTGTCGGATTCAAAAAGTTAAAAATCCCTGCATGCAATTCTGCGCGCAATTGAAAAATATAAAGTTTTTAAATAAGTTATGAAATTATTTTAATGTGCTGTTAAAAAAAATCTACATTGAAAAATTAAATTTTCTCAGACGAAATTTTGCAGAAAAATGTGGAAGCTAAATGTAAAAGTAAAAGGTGCAATGCGTTCGAAGGTCAACATTAAGATTCTTGAAATTGTCTTTTTTATAGACTAAAAAATTGAAGGTTTTGTTTGTATAGATGAGGTTGCTGACCGCGAAAAATGCGGTTTCCGTTCGGATAAGCAATAATGTGGTCACTATTATCGATTCATATCTAGGAATGTATGTTGAAATTGTGAAGTCTACAAAACACGAATTATATGTACAATACACTTGAAACTAAAAATTTATTATTAGGCACATATAAAATTCTTAGAAACAAATATAATATTCATTTGACAAGAGAATGAACATTGACAAGAGAATAATTATTAATGAAGAGGAATAACGTCATTGAATAATAAAGTAATTTAACATCAAAGAAAAACTTATAATTAGACTCAGCAAAACTTAAGGATATATATATATTTAATATCCATTTTTTAAATAATAGAAATTTAACACAAATTTTAAAGATTTTTCTATTATTACGTCTGAATGTCTGTTTGAACATAATTCTTTTATTGGTTTAAAAGTTATTTAATTTTTTTGTTTGTTTCGATTCTTATATCATATAAAATCGTTTTATAATATTTATAATATTTATTTACAATTTGATAAAAAAATAATATTAAGAATGAAAATTTTATATTAATAATAAATTTTATATATTAATAAAACATTAATAAAACTAATAAAATATTATTTGCACAAATAATAAATATTTGTGTAAAAGTTTAATTTAAACTAATGAAATTGTTATCATCACCCTTAAAATATAACTGCATTACCATGAATGTTACTTAAAAGTAAATGTAATGTTGTTATCCATTCGTTATCGAAAAAAATAACTTGTAACGGTAACGATGTTACAAGTAATGTGTTATTTACTAATCCTGTATATACATATAATATATAAAAATTTTTTATTTTCAAGGATATTTAATAAAAACACGATAAATCATTCCATTAAGCAAAGATTGATTTTAAATTGCACAAATAATTTATAAATGAAAGAATCGGTTATTAATGATAAGAGCCTCTTCACATTGTAAATTGTAAATAAAAAAATCTTAATTACAGGTTATTTATTGTGCCTCTTAATTGCGGTGGATTTTATAAAGGAAGACATCTACGCGGTGGCACAAAATCCCGCTCAAACAAACATTTCTTCACAAATTAATCCTCAAGTTGAAGATGATGAAGATTTTGTGCCCTACCAGGGTGAACGTTTCACTGTATTCGATTGGATGCTGTTTAGGGTACTTTTCATAGAATGCTCCTTACATAGTAATGATTACGTCTTATATATCTAATCTTATATATCTAAAAAATAAAAATTAATTATCTAATCGAATTAATCCTTAATGGAATTCTAAAATCATCTGTTTTACCGACTCACTAACTTACACACATACGTATTATTACATATACGTATTATACTATACTACATCAATACCGCACGCACATGTTTCAGCAAACGAGAATGGATTGAAATGAATTGAAACGGATTCAGATTTTCAGAAATATTGATTCACGAATGTTAAAATGAATGCTTTTCAATCCTGAATGCATTTTTATTCATTCATAGGAATTGCATGGAGTATATTTCTATGCCTTTCAATCTAAAAATAATATTAACTTTTTCTGTGCACAACACACATATTGCGAATACTGTTCAATTCAAAATTTTGAATAGGAAATGCAGTTTTTCAATCCAATTGCATCTAATTGAATCCAATTAAATCAAAAAAAAGTATTCGCTATTTAAAATACGCATTCAGATAGAAAAAAATTTCAATGCATTTTAATCCATTCTCGTTTGCTGGGATGTTATCGATATATCACTATATACATACTACATCAATATCTCATACACGTGCACATACATAAATTTTCGTATAACAATAACGTTTTAATTAGACGTCTAAGTCCAATTTTAAGAATTTTACATTGTTTCTTCGTACAAACTACTAGTCTATAGATTACTATTTCGTAAGTACAGATTGCACAACTTTTATATGAAGCAAATCACGACGTGACAGCTCTGAAACGCTATATTGGATTAAGAAATGATAAAGAAGATCTCATTTTCGAAATTTTTTGTCGTTCTCAACATAAGCTTCACTTCACAGACATGTATTAATGCGTATACTTTAATCCTGGAAAAGGATTTTCGAATCAATAAAAGAGAAAAAAAGTAATTGTTATACAAAAATTATATGGTTTAGTCAGTAATACAGACGACTTTAGGATCCCCTTAAATATGTCTTTTCAATATGGTATACTCAATTTTCTTTTTCCATTATTTTTTTTTATCGTTTATAACTATTTTATTAATAAAGATACATGCATTTGTTCGACATCGTTATATTATTCCTTAATGTTTAGCTTTTCGATTGAAAAAAAATTATTTATATATTCATTTTTATGAAAATTATAAACAATCGGATTTGGCTGGATATACCATACCTAAGTGTGTTGTTTAAATGTTAAATATATAAGACATGTAAAGTAGATCTTTTAGATGTGTAAGTTTTTTAAAGCCGTTTTAAACCGCTTTAAAATGCTAATTTTATGTAATTAAATTTATTAATTAAACTATTAATGCCGATGCTCTAATTTTATTGTTTCTTCAGAGTCTAAGCAAGACAAATGGAGGAAATATATTATTATCGCCAATATCCATAAAATTAGCATTAGTGCTCCTTTATGAGGGAGCTCAAGATCAAACCGCATATGAACTTGCCGGAGCCATGCAACTTCCAATCAGTTCGCCGGCCATTCGAGAGAAGTTTAATAATATTGTGAAATCTTTGCAGGTAAATCATATTAATGAACAAATCAAAATTAGTATTTTTTTGTATTGTAATATTTTTGCGTATATAATTCATAAATTTAGAAAGAAACGTTCATTTACAGGCCCCGTCTTCTGCGTACACTTTAAATCTAGGTTCACGAATTTATATCGATAATAATATATTGACCAGACAACGTTACGCAGCGACGATAAAAACATTTTATAATACTGATGTGATCAACGATAATCTGTCTGACACGCACGCAATTGCGACTAAAATTAATTCTTGGGTCAATAATATTACGAATGGACATATTGAAAAGATGATAGACGATGGTAAGTTTACATGGAACTATTTTGATTGATTTATTATCGAATTTAATATTTTGTGTTTCGAGCTTGTTGATACAGTCCATAAAATATAAGAAAATATAAGTATTTAATTGAATTAAAAAAATTTTCTGTTTAATATTTTCTAACGTATGTATATGTGTGTATGTATGTATGTATATATATATATATATATATATATATACATACATAAAATACATATGTAATCTCAGTATCTCATAAAATAATATCTTGCATTCCTTGACAAAAGTAGAGAACTTTAATTGTTATAATTGTTAAATTCAAACAATGTTTATTTATTTTTTGTTTTAGAAAAAGGTCTAGAGGATTCAGTGATGCTGATTGTAAATGGATTATTTTTCAAAGGAGCCTGGCGCCGTAAATATTTCGCTCCCGAGAATAGTCGAGTTTCCAAATTTTACATAAATGTTAACGAGAGCGTAAACGTGCCGTATATGCATACTGTAAGTCGATTTTATCATGCCGAATCGTCCAGGCTCGATGCAAAGATTCTTCGAATTCCATACGACGTACGTAACAGCCTCAGATTTACTACTTGAGTAAAATATTTCCAATCATATTATTGCTACGCAGAAGTTACAAAATGTATAATCTTTCAGGGCTTAAAATTTGCTATGTATATTATATTACCGCACACGCTAACAGGTGTGGATCACATTGTCAATGAGATTAATTCGTTTACATTGGCGAGAGATGTATGGGCCATGCAGGAATTGCCTCTTGATGTTTGGATTCCAAAGTTCAAGTTTGAATTTACGAGCCATCTGGAAAATACTTTGCGTGAAGTAATTTTCATACATTTCTATAAACACTGAATAAAGAGTTTTACATAAAACTATTTATTACAAAAAAATTATTTATGCAATAAATTTAATAAGGGCTCAATAATACAGTGAAATTATAACTAAAAAGTCAGAATTACGGTTTCTGCTATGTATAAAATTTTGTATCTTTTTAATGATTTTTTAAAAATGATTTTTTTCAAAATGAATTCAAATTAAAAATAAGTATCGTATTGATGTGGATGTAATATGTTTATTTTTTATAATAGCTTGGCATCCGCGATATCTTCGACGATACTGCATTGCTGACGGGTATAGCAAAAACAAGACGAGCTTCCAGACGTTTGCGGGTGTCCGATGTAGTACATAAGACTGGAATAGAGATGAATGAAAATGGAACGACTGCTTACGCTGCAACAGGTATGTATATGTATTTTAATAAATTACATGTATAAATAATATAAATAATTAATTAAGTACGTAAGGAAAGATGTGAAGTAGGTAACGAGAAA
>JAANIC010004352.1:1406062-1431825 GCA_017607545.1 Acromyrmex charruanus
TTTTGTTTTACTATAAATAATTACATTAGTAATTTTTATTTGATAAAAGAAATATTAAATAAGAAATATTAATTATAATATATTAGTTTCACTACAAAATATGTAATTTTTTTATTATATTTTTAATGTAGATTGTTCAGGAGAGAAAATTTTATTTAAAAATTTTATCTGTGTTTCTCTTTCTTTTATGATTTTTGCGTTTACATTTCTTCTTCTTAACAGAAATACAAATTGGAAATAAAATAGAAGAAGGAACGTTCCATGCTAATCGTCCGTTCGTGTTTTACATTGAAGATGAGACCACCGGCACTATCCTTTATGTAGGCAAAATTCAGAATCCTTTGAATACATCTGGGACTACTGGGAAAGTGCAACAGGAATTTCCATCGCGATTTAATCCGGATACAGCCATCGTAACTCCTAATTCCGGTAAACTACCGTAATGCCATTTAGTTATTAAGAAAATAATATCTCTGCGCTGTAAAGGTAATGGATAGAATATTACTTTGGTGCAATTCTACTCTGAGATTAATACATTGATCTTTTAACTACAATATATTAAATAAGATAAAATTAAGAATATTACATATGTGTATATTGTTTCTTCTTCTAATCTCTTAACGGCAGGTTTACTAAATTATACGCAGGATATTTTTCTCCAAATTCCGAGATTATATATCTTAAAACACATAAAAAAAGATAAGTGAGATTAGTTTCTTTTCAGATAGAAGATTCTTTTCTATATGTACTTTTCTTTCTGTATTAATGTTAAAGAGAAAGCTCGGAGCTCGAAATTTGAGATAAAGTACCCTGTACACATAGAATGTATTTTAAATTTAGGAGAAGGAAATGTTGGTTAGAATATAATTAACATATATTATTAACATGCATGCTGCTCTATATTAGTATTATAATGGATGACAGCATTTTAATAGATGTATTAAAATCCTAATGCAAGTGGTTTTTGGCTTAATTACGTATTCTATTTTTTTTTATTTATGTATTGAATTATTTACACAGACAATTGTTTTTATTCGATTTTTGATAAAATAAGAACAAGAAAAAATTTCTTTTAGGACACATTAATGCAATACTTTGAATATAATATTGTTATAAAAAGTCTTATTGCAATATCTTATTGCAATATCTTATTGCAATATTAAACATGCGGTGTTTTAAACAAATTGTTATGGAAAGTTTATTATAATCTTGTATTATTATATGCAAAAAATTGTATCCGGTACTAATGTCAAATTTGCATAAAAGGGGATGTGAAATTTTAGCTGTTTTTCAAAATGAAAAAGTTCTGAGATGTGTAAATTATCATATACTAAAAAGCTATTTAAGCGAGATCGCTTATCTTGAAGAAACATCGGAAATATAGAAGAAATTGCAAGGGAACGCAACCAAATATTCCCCTTTAATTTCAATAAACTTTGGATATTATAATATAATACAAAAATAAGAGACACCATTTTTTTATATTGTTTTTATATCTAATCGCACGTTAAGAGGGCAAAACTTTTCTTTAAAAAAAAATTAGTTTCTTTTTTCCTGAATGTCATAAAAAAAAATGACTTAAAAATGGAATGGTTTGAAAGTACTTTATAACAAAGATAAATACTTTTTAATTTTTTAAATAAACGTATAAATAAATTTAAAAAAATTTTTTTTTAATTATTATTGTAAAATATTCTTGAAACCATTTTTTTCAATATTTATTCAAAACGTTTTTTATATCTTTAGATGATATTCACTTACAAAGAAACTGATTTATCTCCTTAATATGCAAATGAATATTTACGAAAAGAATACAATGTGTCTTTTATTTTTTAATGTATCCAAATTTATTAAGAGGATACTTGATTATGTTCCTTTATAAAAATTTTGAAGGCAATTTTTCCCATGTTTCCGATGTTTCCCCAAGATAAGCAATATATCACTCGACTTAAGTAGCTTTTTAATTCTCTAGAAACGACATCGTTATTTTTTTTTATCATTAAAAACTGTTCACAGCTTTCACTAAAAAATGAGTAAATTGAACAATTCATCAATATTTACACATACATTGTATAGTCTTTCTGATGAGTAAAGTACTATATATTTATGCATTTTAATGTTATATATTTTCATCTTCAGTTCTTAAATATGATATCTACAGAATTTATTTCAAATTTAATTTTAAAGTGAATATTGCAAATTTTCAATGTTCGTCCCTAAAGGATTTAATTTGTATAATTTGTATAACATCTCGAAAACTTTTTCATTTTGGTAAATAAAGTCAAAACTTCCTCCTTTATTAATTCGTTTATATTCGACATTTGATAGCAAATATCGAATAAAATAAGATAAACGTAGATAGCGTTAACTTTAGCAAATATTAATATATAATACCAAAGGAATGAAAAAGATTATTTATGTTAAATGAATTTATTAGACATAACATAACAAGCCTTGCAAACATATATTTATCTGATATTTATCTTATTTTCTGAACATACTTTAGATAATTTTATAATTTTTTAATAATTAATTATGCGCACAGATAGAAAAAGTATTTCTTTTATTTATTTATACGATCAATATTAAATATAAAAATATTATAATATTCCTATATATTAATTTTATCTTATTCATTTATTATTATGTTTAAAAATTATTATATTTTGTGATTTACCGAATCTGAAATATTCAATTAATCAATTATTAATAAAACTAATTACTAATTTTTTAAGAAATGATCGATTATCTTTTTTTTAATTTTTCCTTCGTTGCTTAAAAATAAATTATCATCATGCATGATTGTATGTAGTATTTGTGAATTGTAACAACTATTGATGTCATTGCTAATCGTATTCCGTTTCCTCTACATCCGTATCATTATTATGGCTCTATGAATTGTTTGCTTTTATTTTGACCGAGGATTCTATCTTTATTGCAATATAATCACAAAAGTTGTACACGAGTTCTAGTGGGACATTCCAGTGACGCTCATGGACAATAATAGTGAACGGAATTTCCAACGCAATACCTATCACTTTCACGAGCTCCTTTCCAACTTTAGCCGGATATATTTTATTTTATTTATTCTTTTTGTCTTCTTATTCACAATATCATTTTCATCAGCTAAAGAGAGCTAGATCAGGAAGAGATAATTCTATTATTTTTGTTTTATTCTCCAACTCATTTTCTTTTTTCTGATCGTATCATCATCAACAAATTACGCGAATTTATCTCGTATACTTGCACAAGCGATATATAATAATTTGTTGGTACGTCGGAACGTAATAATGTTTACATGATGATGAAGAGATAATCTAGCGGCAGAATCTAGGCGTAAAGTGGGGACTTGTCGGAAGTCTGGCTTTTACTATTAACACTCATCAACAGTCATATTTCCGTTATATTCATATTTATCTGCTCGCTGGAGAGCCACGTACGCGAAATACATTCAGATATGTCAGTTACGTACGTAATGTCTTTACTACTGTTGTGGATCTCCTGGTGTCTCGCAGGTAGCATTTGTAAAGAATAAAAAAAGATGAGTTTTAGATATCTTTTAGAAGTCTTTAAGCGTTAGGGAACATCTTTGAATTTACAATTAGACATTCTTTAAGTATTTATATTGTCTGATGTTTCACAGTAATATTTATGTAATCATTGAAAGATTTACCTTGTAGATATTCGAAATAATGTAATTCAATCTTCGAATCTTTACATCATTTTTCATATATTATCAACTTCAAATCTTGTTTTTGTTCTTCTGAGAGTTTTTGTTCGTACGTAATAGATAAATATTCAATATTGTAATCTCAAACTTTGTCTGTGCTTCATCGTAAATCAAAATCGACTATAAGTAGGTATCGGGCTGCATTTTCTGTGATTACATCATCGCTCGCAAGGTAATACTCGTTAAAGTCACCCAAGATTAGTTTTCCGCGTTATCATTCTTTACTATCTTCGCCGTTCGGATGCAAATGGAATTCCTACTAAATCACTTTTAACTCGAGACAGGAGTAAGACAAGAAATTCTTCTCGATACGCCAAGACATGTGACAATCATTAGTCACTCCATATTTGTTTTTCCAATAGTTCCGAAATCGTTTTCCATACTCAGAATATGTTTTATATGCGCGACTAATCGATATACGAGATTGATTACATTGGGAGTTTTTTAGTAGAGGCACAAGAGTCATTTTGTTTTTGTTTTTTACTGATCAAACAAAGACAGGATGACTCTTATCTCAATTTGTGTCTCTTGTTGGAAAGCTCCCATTACATATATGCATGATATCCGCCTGACTAAACATAATCAGTAAATTGTATTCAAATATATCATTAATAATGATATATAAGAAATGTAGTGCGCCTAGAACAATGGCTATAAATGCATATGTATGATCTTATTCTTATGATCTTTCTTCTTGCAATATGAAATCACACATTGTATTAATGTCATTTTCAACAGTTGTTCCAGCTGTACTCAGTACTGAGGATCGATACTCTTTTTTCAACATCGATCTCCTGCAGGTGAGAAAGGCATTTTTAGTAAAATGCAAACGATGGGAAAGATGGAAGATGTATATACTTTGCATTATTGTCAGAAAAAAATTAATGGATTTAAAAGGAATTGATACATGTAAAAGAGTGTGGACAAAAATATTATACATTTAAAATTTTTTAAATTAGAAATTAATTTCTTACTTTAAAGGCTTTTTATTTTTGGACGTCTAATAAAAAAAGTTATTTTTAACTAATCTATTTGAAGATTATATCCTGGATAACATTTATCAAGATCAAGGCCTTAGCGATACTACCCAAGATCTAATAAGATCTGTAAATAGATCTTTTTATACTTTACAATTTTCTTTTATTTAAAACATTTCTTTTAAAAATGTCATCCTCCTGAGTAAATCCGGGGTCTCGACCTTTTTTGAACATTATGTATAATATATTGTATACACACATATGTATATGTACAATAAATTTACAAAATTCTATGAAAGTTTGTCGCATACGGTTTAAAAAAATTCTCCAAGATATTCTTCCTTATTAAATAAATTTCCAAAAATAAAAAGTCCTTTAAGGGGATCCTAAAATAAAACCTGAATTTCGATAAAATCGCTGTTTTATCAATAAAATGCAACACATCAACACATCTCTGTACAGGATTGGTAAATAACTAGTTACTTGTAACTAAATTACGATTAGAATTACTTTTTTTAATTTTAACTTAATTTTGTTCTTTTTTCCAGGTGTAACTGTAACTTAACTTACATTACTTAAATTATATTACTTTTAGTAACTAATAATTATTTTGCGCTATTCTTACAATTATATACTTTTACATTTTAAACTTGTTAATTTAATGTAATTGGTTAGAATCTAAATATATAATTACGCTACTGCCATTACTAGTTGTATGGAAGACAAAGGCCGGATTAAGAAAACAGTAATTTAATTTAGCTTATTGTTAATGTCTACTGATTCTCAGCATAACTTCCAAGCTGCAGACTCGTATATATTAATGCGTGATATATTTGCGTGGATATATTTTAATTCTGAAGAAGGATTTCCAAATCTGTAAGAATAATACATGCGATATCTCTCTCTCTCTCTCTCTCTCTCTCTCTCGTTCTACGAAAATTATTACGTACAATTGGTAAAATAGACGACTTTAGGATCCCCTTAAATTCTTTTACATTTCTACATATCGATCTCTCATTCACATTTTATATTTTAACTTCTAGAATAAAAGATAATTTTCTTGTCAAATTAGGTATACACATATGTATAAAAAATTTTTTTATGTTCATGAAAATTTCATGGTGATAACCGCAGAAAGTAAACGAGAATGTGGAGGGTAATCTGATACTGTCTCCTGCTAGTGCGAAAATCGCCCTTACAAGTCTGGTGGAAGGCACGGGTGGTCGAACACGTCACGAGCTTCTTGCAGCTCTGAGATTACCAGCAGAAGAATATATTATCAGGAGAATAGCGGGTCGCTCTCTTGTACCTCTAAAAGTATATTAGATATACCTTTATATAAACTTTATTCAAACATCAATAATTGAAATCGGTAATTTCGATACTGTAAATTAAGTGATTATTTATTCACGGCAACAGAATAAATCAATTTTGAATTTGCACAGAAAATTTATCAAAATTATACCGATCGGTGCGTCTTTTCTTTCTGTCAAAAATTTGTCTGACTTTTCTCTTCACGTTATTTTCCAGAGCCAACAAAATGGCACGGAAATCGATGTAGCAACTCGCTTGTGGATCAATCCGGCTCTTGCGGCATCTACTAATTATATGACCGCCTTAAATAGTTATTATGGAACTGATATTCAACAGCTGAATTTCGGGAATACAAACAATGCGGCCAATATCATCAATTCGTGGGTTCGCGAGAACACGCGGAATAACATCAAGACCATTCAGCCTGGTATTTAACTTAAGTTCTATTAAATAAGGTAAATGTAAAAATTCACTTTAGGGGAATATGCTCCTCCGATGACGTCGACCTTGACATATGTTGTCAAGATCATGATCCTGAGTGAACATTTAACGAATGGTAGAAGACACTTCCTCCTTCTCCCAAACCTCCTTCTCCCAAAGTAATTCGAGCTACGAATTTTTTCTGAAGAAACATTTTCTTCAGTTTCGAAGCTAATAATTCTTTCAGTTTAACTGCATTTGATCAACGTTATTCCAGACACTCTTAGCGCCGATACTCAAATGGTGTTAACTTCGTCCTTGTACTTCAAAGGACGATGGTTGAAATCCTTCGATAAGGATGCTACGCGTGTACGGTGCTTCTATGTTCCTCAGAGTGGCTGTCAAAATATTCTTATGATGGAGAACTCTTCGAAGTATCGATATGGTAATATAGCTTCTCTTGACGCTGATGTGGTAGAAATCCCGTACTCGGTAAGATTCTTAATCTATAAGTTAATATGAATGCTTCGACATCTATATGAAGAATTCACGCATAGTTCAACGTATAATATATTAACCCTTATATACTAACTGCGTACCTCAAGCAACGCTACATATAATTATTATTTAGGCAACTTTTGGCTTTTAAACTATATAGTAATCCGATAATTAGTTTAATATTTTCGTAAAAAAAAAAATTAATCATTCTACTCGAAAATGTTGTATTCTTGATTGCAAGTTTGACTCAACAGTGAATAAAAAAATCCTAAACTTTATTTCTATTCGTTTCCTGAGAAATGAAAATTTGAAAGAAAAAAATTGAATTCGGTTTATGAATCGCTTAGAATAAATAGTTATTTTTGGTATTACATTAAAATTAATTCGATCAATGAAGATTAATAGCATTCAGGTTTGGTTTCATATTAACTGTTCATCAGTTTTTAATGTAAAATTTCCGCATTTATAAAAATGCAAACAGTCCCAATGTGTTTGTATTTTTGTATTTTAAAATTTATATTTTTCCTTTCCAGTTTTGCAATTATAAAAAGAATTTCTGATAGATTGATGCTTCAGCTATATGATTACAAAAAAAGTTGAGATATCTACATAAACTTAGGGTTATTAAGGGAATCCTAAGACGATTAGTCTATAGCAGATATTGTAAATAGTATTTATACACACAGATGATTTATGAGTCATTGACACATCATTTTAAGCTTGTTTTATGCAACTTAAAATTTGCATGAAAAGACTTTTAGAAGCATATATTTTTGGATGCATTAAACGTTTATTGCATATAATTATTGGATAATTGTAGCAATAATAATATATCCATTTTTTACAAATAATCTTTAAATAGATTTTTATAGGATTTTTTAGGTCTTGTTTTTGTAATGATATACTTGAGTAATATTTAATTGTATTGATCTCATATTTATTTTTGAACGGTTAACTTTTTAATAAATATATGTATTTTTTTTTTTTAATTTTCGATATATATTTTTGAATGCATTTATGTATGTAGCTATATCTTTTTTTACTTTTGTAAAGTCTTATTTTATAGGATTTGTTTATACATAATAGTTGCTGTTAATTCATTTTGTGATAATGTTTTATACGAAAATTATTGCAGATAAATCATCGTCAAAGTAATATGTTATTTTTATTTAAAGCAAAAAAAATAAAAAATTAATGATTTTTATATAATATTCTAAGAAATATAAAGCGTAAAATTTGTTTTTATTTATTATAGAAAAAATTTTATTTTTTTAAAATCTTTTTGAATGAAGATGTTAAAATAAATATATCAGAAATTTAATATTTAAATTTTTATTTTTAAGAATAAAATCATGTGAAACTGTCATAAATTAATATTTCAGAATGGCAGGACGTCTATGCTGATATTCCTTCCATCTCATAAAGAGAGCGATCCGTACCTTCAGATTCTGTTCAAAGATTTATCGTATGTACCGATGAAAACGCTACTCACTAGTCTCAACGAAACTGAACTGATACTTGCTATTCCGAAATTTAATATCGAGAGTAAACTAGATTTGCGTTCACCTTTAATGCGCGTAAGTATTAATTTATATACGTTTAATTATATTTAATATACATGACATAAGACTTTACTATACAGGGTGTCTCATTACTGACGATAAATATTTTAAAAATGTATTCTTTGTGTAACATTTTAAGATGAAAAGTTTAATACTAAAACGTCGAGCTTTATAAAAGCGACTCAGCTTTTTTTTATTACATATCATCACTACACATTTAAAAAAATTTGTATACGTTGGATTTTCCTATTATCTAGATAGTCCTAAATAAGGCCGAAATATTCGATGAACTTGTAGTGGTTTACTAGTTAATATTATACATTATAAAAATTTGCACTCCAAGTACTCTCATTTATCTATATCCTGCTAACTTTTATATTTCATATTATTAATAGTAATAATTTGTTAACATATATATTATGCTTTCAATATGATTAAAAAGTTATTTTGTTTAATGTTTACAAAAAAATGTAAGGAAAAAAAGTATCTTTATTTCTTTATAATCAGTTATATCGAAATTGCATTTTTTAAAATTAATATTGCAAAATTTTAATGATTGAAAACGAACTTATTTTTTTTGGCAAACTTTATCTTTCGAATTGTGTCATAGTAATGGGCGATACAATTTAAACAATTTTTATCTAATTTTTATAATCGCATTATAATTATAGTTCTTATTAATGATGGTAGATAATAGTAATTAATATTATTTCTTATTATTATAAATATCATTAACAGTACTATGTATCAAAAGAGTTGAATAAAACCAAGAAATGTGATCTGTTTCAGATGGGTATACAGGATATTTTTAGTTCTGCAGCAAATTTCACTGGAATCGTGTTTAATAAATACTTGCAATTAGCAAATATCATTCAAAATGCTAAGATAGAAGTGGACGAAGAAGGAACCATTGCTGCTGCAGTGACAGGTAATTATCAGTAATTAATTTATCCTTCCAATAAATTGTAACTTACAAATTGCTGTGCTAATGCTCATTAAATTGCAGAACTTGCAGTTGTACCGCTTATGGCTAACATGGTTCCAACTTTCATAGTAAATAGACCATTTATGTTTGCCATCGTTGATCGGGTAACAAGTGAGACTCTTTTCGCTGGTCGTTTCATGGGTCCTAATGCAGACAACTCCAGAAGTACTATTTAAAAAAAAGCTCAATATTCATCTACAATCAGTTTTGTACTTAAAAAATGCTTAAAATATAAAGGACTTACATATAATGATGCTGCTTACAGCAAATGCAAAAATGACGTTTCTGTTACATTATAGAATAATTGTTTATTCCTTTCTATATGATACATATAAATGATAAATTGAAATAAATATATATGTATATCGACTCGTATCTTATATATATATATATATTGTATATCACAATATATGAAATAAAAATATATTCAATTGAATAAATTTGCCAGCGTCAATTCATGTAATTTGTTATTTATTTACATATCCAAAGATAGAATACATCTATTAGATCTATAACACATATTGTTCCTAAAATTTCCCATTTAATTTTCGTATTTGTGCTTGATGTCCTTCCATTGTTTCTGAAAGAAACAGATTTGTTATGCAATCAGTGTCATATTTCTTTCAGGTGTCAAAATATAAATCAAAATGTGTCATTTTCAACATTATGTGTTAACTCATAATTTAAAATAAATGACGCAAGTTTATTTAGTATCTTCAATATTTTATTTTGCGAAATATCATTATATGTCATAATGAATATTTTTTTCTGTAACATAACCTCACTTTAACTCCCATCAGAGAATTCGATATTCGAATATCTAATAAGGTTGTGACGTCGAATTAAACGTAAAGACAATAGAAAGCGCAGATGGACACTTACCCCTTTGTTAATAGTGTCAAAAATCTTCTCGGAGGCCATATCGAATCCTCTTTCAAATATGAAGGCAGAGGCTAAAACGGCAACTGTGAATGTGGATGTCCGTCTAAGAACGAGATTGTACAGTGTGCTACTGAATCCCATTTTTATATTTTAATTTCTGCTATTTGCAGAGTCCTCCTTAAGAAAAATATGAGGCAATTGGAGCAGAAAGCTGATATGCAATGTCGGAGTAATTTTTTTATAATTATAGACCTTACAAACAGCAGACCGTCCTGCAGACCACAGGCCAATCACAGACTAGAGAGTAGAGCTAGCCGCTAGAGATTTTCTAGGGGTGCGTTCCAAAACTCATATTTGTAACACACTCTAGATAGAGATCGGCCAATGCCGATTACTCTGTGATTGGCTCTGTTGTGACAGCGAATTAAGGTGCCTTTTCATGTGTCAGCATGAAAAGACATCTTATAGAGAGTGGGTATAAAAGAGTAGCGACAATGCATGTGCCTGATTGGCTTCGCCATTTATAGTTAGTTAGAAGAACTGTTAGTTAGAAGAAGACAAGTTAGAAAAAGAAGAGGTTGGGAATGCGTCATAAATATGTGCAGGTAATGGCGACTTCCGTCTAATTGGCGCCACTCTCTTTATACCCACTCTAGCCGAAGTAGCAAAACAGTGTTTGCAAAGCGCCTAAAAAGTAATTATATGCACTTTTTTTTTAACGTTTTGTTAACACTTTGTAAGCGTTGTGTGTTATTTGGGCGGTTAAAGTCGACCAAGTGTCTCGGTAATTATAAATAATTGTTGAGTTTATCCTTCTCATTGTGCACCTGCGATGTTGATAAAATTAGGCTCATTCGACGCATTTTTGCATGAAATTAACGAATCTAACAAAAGAAAGTGTCGCTCTGCCCTGTAAACCGAGGTATTAATTGTTAAAATTGACGACAGGTTAGGAAATTTGTTACATCGATGACATAGAGGGACATGAGAACACGTAAGTGAGATTGGAATAAGTATTTTCTATTTCAATTACATAAATACACATATCTTTTTGAAACGTAATTGCGAAAAATGCTAAGTAAATATGAATTATTAATACGAAATATTATTGTACTTTATGAATTTGTGCTTGATGTCCTTCCATTGTTTCTGAAAGAAACAGATTTGTTATGCAATCAGTGTTGTATTTCTTTCAGATGTCAAAATATAAATTTGAATACTCACAATATACGATTATAAGCTCGCGATTAATTATTATTCATAAAAGACTCGAGATGACGATCATATATCACAGAACAGATACATATTTCATTTGGCTCATTCATTTGGAACCAAAACGCGATGGAAAACAAAATTTGTTACGATTTTGCGATAATTACAGATGACACTAAGGAATTATTTTTGTTTAACGAATTTTTTTTTCGTTTGAATAGATATAACTCTTATATTATACTTCGGTATCATATGAGTTATAAAAAAGGAATGTTAATAAATACTCTCAATTTATGCGAGTCCTTTCACAATTAATATAGTTGTATAATTAATATTTAATTAATTTTTTGTTTTTC
Source organism: Acromyrmex charruanus (assembly GCA_017607545.1). Lineage (NCBI taxonomy): Eukaryota > Metazoa > Arthropoda > Insecta > Hymenoptera > Formicidae > Acromyrmex > Acromyrmex charruanus. The sequence goes on from JAANIC010004352.1 coordinate 1,417,999, forward strand.
GTGATACGATCCGTATAAAAAATTGAGCATAATTTTGAAACTGTTTGTCGGTAATAAAACAAATATTTCGCTTTTTTTATTAATCTTTTCCATTTCATTGACCTTAATCATATTTTACAGTTTTCCTGAGAGGAGGAGCAGGTCTGAGAGAGACACCGGTGGAACAACTTTGCGGTAAATATTATTTTTTACTTATATAAAATTAATCTTTTTTTTGCTTGTTAAATCATTTTATTTGACAATGATTTAAATATAGTAATTAGAAAAAAGGAGAGTTACTTAAAAATTACTTAAAAATTTTATACAAATTTATTCTTGTTAAGATCTTTTTGGAAAATATATTATATATTGTCTAATTAAATAATGGATACAAAATTAGATATCTATAAAAATTATATTTTCAAAATTGCATGATTATTTTTCAGAAAACTGCATGCGTTTATATAGTAATTATTTTTTTTAAATGATTATTTCTTTATCGTGTTTTAATTTGAATTTTAATTTTTTGTTACAGTATCATTGTAGTTACAGTCCACTGTTGCGCATCAAGTCGGTGAGTGAGTGACGAATTAATTACGTTTTTATTAAGATAACGGATGTATGGTAATTTTATTAGTATACCATATCTAGATGCATATATGTATAAATTTAATAACAATATACAGATAAATATATGTATAACATTCCATACATATTTTGTTTTAAAATGGATAAGTTAAAACAGATTAGAGTAAACTTAATCCTGAATATCTCTTATTATTGAATTTATGCATGCGAGTTTGATATAGTGTGTAAAGTCAATTATGAGTACCGGCCGACAAGTTGTGTATCAACTTTCTCTACCAAAGATTTAAGTTCCGGATTTAAGTTTACCCAGAACACATTGTAAAATATAAAGAATGAGTATCTGTAATATTTTGCTAAAATAAAAATTAACCGTATTTTATTAAAAAATGGATGTGACTCACACTACATCAATTTTTCGACGCTACTTTAGGCTTGTTCTTTTTTTATACCCTGACTGAACTTCTTGCATTGTTTATCTTTGTCTTTTTCTCCCTAATGTGAGAAAAAAAGAAGGAAAATGAAGCGTGCTAGAAGTTTAGTTTTGGATATGAAAAAAGAACGGATCTTTTATCGGCAGTGGTGTCAATAATATGATACGTAATTCGCCGTATCATTTTATAAAATTATTGTTGATGTCGTTAGTATATGGAAGCTTCCAAGCTTGTTAGATAAGCCGGGTTTCAGACCCATGCGCGTCCAATATAGCTTCAGTAACGTATCAGATACTAGTAAATAAGAGACCATTAGTCGCCTATATAAAATTTTTTTAAAAATGTTGAAAATTTTAATATATTTTACATATGTAGAAATATATTATATATATTTATATATATATGTATACATATGTAAAATATGTAAAATATATTAAAATTTTTAACATTTTCAATCCTAAGCGACTAATAATCTCCTATTTACTAGTGACCGATACATTATTGAAGCTACATTGGACGCATGCGTCTGAAACCTAGTACGTCTAATAATACTGCTTTCAAGTCACATGAAAAAAGCCAGATTGGCCCCTTCTTTCTGGTTCTATCAGAGAGAAACCTGAGAGAGGACATGGAGGGACTTTTTCTTGTAACCGCAAAATGTCCCTGCATACTACTGCCCTCTGAAGAAGTGGATGTAAACTACACAATAATATCCATTTTTTGGTGATGCTCCTGATGGAAATAAATTGCTGAAATCATTGAAATCTATTCATTTGATAGATTTTAATTATTTCAGCAATTTATTTCCATCAGGAGCAGCGCAAAAAAATTATTGTATGGTTTACATCCACTTCTTCAGAGAGCAGTAATGCATTTTGCGGTTACAGCGAAAAAGGCCCTCATGTCCTCTCAGGTTTTTCTTTACTTTTAAGTTTTCCTTAGCATGGTTTCGATACAACATGAATCAATCGTGTTATAGGAGAGTTGACTGTATTTTTGGCAATAAGTTCTTTACAAGTTTTAAAATGTATGTAATTAAATTTGGGGGAATTATTAAATATTTCAGACGGATTATGTCGACAGTCCGATAGTAACAGCGCGCAATCATATTTTTGAGATAAATTCATTTAAAACTCATTTTAAATACATTTATGTATTAATTTAATATCTTGATGGTTAAATGGCGCTTCTCGTATTTGGATTATTATTTTACATTAATAGTTTACATAAAATAGAAAATACAATTATATTTTCCATGATGAACCGGCAGAAAATTAATTAGTCACATACTTACAGCCCGCAGATCGCGGTGGCTCATTACTAATTTATGAGATAATAAGTAATCAAATTATTAATATGTTCTTCATAATAAGTTTTGTTTAAATAATGATCTAGTAACTAGTTCGATCTGCAATTCATTATAATGTCTCCATTGTCCATTGTGCTGCGTCTATGTGTGCATCCTGCTTATTTCGTCAGTATATTAAATATGTATTTAGTATGCTCAAGATGAGCCAACTGACGTCGACTGCGATGTCTTAATCCATTGACAATTAGTCGTGTCAGCGCGTTTCCATCGGCCTCTTTTAACTGATTTGAAATCGATTTCATTCGTGACTGCAGCTGTAATTTTAATGTTTTATACTTTGTTGGTGGTAAAAACATTTGTAATATCATTTTTCAAGGAATTTCGGGGAAAAATAAAAACATGAAACAGGAAATGGAATGGATTTCGATCAGAATTATTTCGTTTTCTCTACAAATCACAATAAAAATCTAAGGAATAATCGAATAATTTGGAATTTATTCTGAATAATTCCATAATGCGTACTTATGGGAAATGTCGGAATAAATTCTGATCGGAATTATTCAATTATTTCCTAGATTTCTAGTATGATTTTTTAGAGAAAACGGAATAATTTCGATCGTATTTTATTCCGACATTTCCCATAAGCATTATTCCGTAATAGATACCTAGGATACGCATCGACAACACTCGTATGTTTCTATATACAAATATCTTTATTTTACACAATCTTATACGAACTTATAACAAAAGATATTTTGCAACAATAGCAATTATACGCCCGGTAAAAGTAATCTATAATATAATCAAGTAATCTATATAACAATATACAAAAAAAATTGCGATTACTTAATATTCTAATAAATATACACACGGAAAAAAGAGATTTATTAAAAACTTTACTAATTCAGCAAAATTATGGGCATAATATACGGATAGTTTGTTTTTTTATGTTAAAGCAACAAAGTTGTACATCTGAATAAAATTAGCGATTATAGCTAATCATATTTATTGTAATAACACAGAAAATTAATATAGAAAAGGTAATTACTTTTTATGAAAATCAATCCAATATATAAATCAAAATTTTTAATAAAATATGCTAACTAAAATGATGTATACTTTTGCTTTGTAATGAAGGTAACTTGTTAGCAATTTTCATTGTAGCAAAGAATTAGCTAAATTAGCAATGATAATTGTTTACAGATATAATTTTTTTGTTATACTACTAAATTTGTTTAGTTATATAGATGTTGAAGTCGCGCAGCAAACTATATACATAGCCTTGTTAAATCACTCAATCTATTTTTTTTCGTGTAATTTTATATATTATTATTGTACATGTAATTATATATGGATAGTTTCTTCTAATTTGTTTCAAACATCATTTTTTATAAAAAAAACAGTGAAAATTATTCTTCTAATTATTCCTTAATTCTACTTCTATTATTCCCCGTATATGCAAACAGAATTTATACAAAAGGAAACATATTTGGACATATTTTATGTATGCATAATTTTGTGTGTATGTGTGTGTTTATATTCATACATAGACTTTTTTTACCGGATGATACTATCAAAATGTTCGCATATTCGCTATACACATCTCTCTAATCCCTTCGCATCCTATGCCTACCGATTGTATTCGAATTGAAATTCAATTATTATATGCATTAGAGTGTCTAAAAAGAGGCGTGAACAAAGAAACAGAAAAAAAAAATACTAGGAACGATTATTTTAATCTTTTTATTTGCGATTGTTGAATAAAAACGCAAATATGGTTGTTTAATTAATTCGCGATTACCTTTTTTATTCTTACGCAAATATTTCAGAGATCGCAAATTCGAAAGGAATTGCTGTGCAATTGTTGAACGTCTGGCCCATTAGCTCAGTTGGTTAGAGCGTCGTGCTAATAACGCGAAGGTCGCGGGTTCGATCCCCTCATGGGCCAAACTTATTTTTTTATTCCGATCTCTGTCACGATTTTTATGTGTAATTTTAACAATTAATCTCGATAATATTAAAAAGTGAGAATATAAATAATAAGTCGTTCCTGATAGAAAAAAATATTAACGACGCTCTTCGATTCAATGATATCGAGGAACGTGAGAGTGCAAACTAATTATCTAATACTATTCTTCAGAAAGACAGAATTGAATGTTCGATTCGTTTATCTATTTATAAACTTTGCTCATTAATCATCGATAAAATTTTGTTCTACAGATAAATTGACGGTCATTGTGACGCTTTGAAATTTATGGGTCTTATTCTGTAATTCTTAAATAACATTATTATTGAACGATTTTTATTACATCTTTTTTTTTTATGAATGATTATTGTCATTAACAATAAAATAGTCATAAAATTGTCGCAAACTCAGCACCACTCTAACAGTTATTGAGTTTACGACAAAGAGTGTATAGATGTTGTTATAGGGTTAATGTTCTGAAAAAAATTCTCTCATAATATCTCACAATATTTTAAAATATTTATCATATTTATTTTAAATTTATGAAAACTTCTGAAAAAGTATTTTGAACTTTTTCAGATTTTATAAGTTTTTCCAACAATTTAATATATAAAATAAGAAATTTTAGAATATATTTCAGAATTTACATATATACAAAATATTATAGAAATATGTAGACTTTTTTAACATTTCTGAAAAGTATTCCAATTTGTATAAAAAATATGAGAAATTTTTTAAAAAGTTATAAAATCATACAGAAATTCTGAAATTTATATAGAAATTTTGAAAAATTTTATGCAGAATTGTAAAAAAATTTTCGCCAGATAGAATAAGAAAATTATATTGGATATTTTATAAAGTCTGCTCACGAATGATGTAGCGTTATACCTGATCAAAAACTGAGTTGAAAAGTTCTCTACAATCTTGCAATTTTCGCAATGGTTGACGAAATATTAATTTCTAAAAATTGCCGAATAAGCGCGTATTCGGCCGTCCAACAATTAACTACATTATGGAAGTTGTAAAATGGTAGAGGATTTTTTAACTTAGTTTTTGATCAGGAATAGGATTATGTGATTCGACAATCTCTTATTCGGCTATCTTTAGAAATTAATATTTCGTCAATCATTACGAAAATCATAAAATGATAGAGGACTTTTCGACTCAGTTTTTTAGGAATAACGTTATATAATTTGTGGGTGAACTTTTTATATGTATATATGTAAGACATCTCGAAATTTGAGGACAATATTATTGTAGCTTGAAATTTCGTGGAAAATTAAGTATAATAAAAGTGTAAGCCATTTTTTTCTTGAAGTAATTTTTTAAGTATGAACGTTTAAAGTTTGACTAATGATAAGCATTGGTTAAAAAGTCGTCACATATTATGCGCGTGCAATAATAGATACTAAATAAAACATTACCGTTATATGCACACTATCTATGGATAGGTGACTTTAATCAACATTTATGATTTAGAAATTGAAGAGATGGGCGGAATAAAGGCACAATTCTACTTAGACTCTTTTTTCCGGCAATTAACTTTACGGAAAAAATGGTGTACAATTTTATTATTTAATTTTTCACGAAGTTACGCTGCAATAATATTACCCTCGAATTTTGAGACACCCTGTATATACAGTTGTTCGTCTTTTGCAAAGTAAAGTTTAAAAAAAAGCAACTAGAAAGGAGCAATACTGGGATAAATGAAAAAAATTTTTTTATTAATTAATTTACTAATACAAAGAATAACATTTTCGACTTGGTCTTCATCAATTCTTTACTTGGTCTTCATCAATTCTTACACGTAACAAAATGAAGCCTTTAACCCAAAATAAAAAATATTCTACATTACGCATTGTAAAGTCAGCGTTTAATAAAAAAATAAGAAATATATATATATATACACACACATATATACACATATATACACGTATATATATATTGCAATCATTATCACACCTGATAAAGTCTACGTTTACGTAAGTTCTATATNTGTGTATATCTTGACTCCTCTTGAATAAGAAAAGTTTTGCGACAATAATTTAATATATGTATATTATTAAGGATTACGAAATAGGGCCCTAAAATTTTCTGATTAACATTTGAGTTAAAAACTTGCATTCGTTTGTAACGGATTAATATCTAAATAGCCATCGCATCCCGATTTATTCATTATGAATCTCTATATATACCCGCGCATGCATGCATATACATACATACGATTCATTTGCCGCAATTTTCAACAAAATACACTTTCTCTCATTGAGAGGCCTTTGGTTCGGTCGTAGATCATGCGCATATCTAAAAAACAGTAAAAACAAAATACGATTACACAATTCAATAAAAAAAAAATTTTTTTTCAAACACCAAAACGAGATTAGTTATTTCCCGTAGTATTTTTGAACGTTGAATTTGAATCTGATTGTAGAATTGTTCTATCACGTCACAATTTTGAGAAATTTGTAATTAAAAAAGGATTAATTTTACAAAAAAGGACTATTTTCACATATTTTGTCATATTAGAACTACAAAATGCTGGAGAAGTGTTCTTGCAATCAAAATTTAGTATGTTGTTATGATTTTCAACCCTCAAAAAGAATTTTTTATATCTGTTATGGTTAACAAGTTATTTATTGCTAAACATTGGGGGTCTAATTGTGGAAAAGCTGTGAATTAGGAAATACATGAAAATAGTTCTTTTTTGCAACTTTAATTGTAAATTTCTCAAAATTGTGTCATATAGTAATTCTACAACCAGATTTGGTTTTAGCGTCTAAAAAACTACGGGAAATGACTAATTTTCTTTTATTGAACTGTGTTATCAAGTATAAACTATCAAACATAAGGTATGTTTCTCCTTTTATCTTCTCTTTTTATCTTTTCGCGAAACAGTCATGCATACTCATTATCTCTTACTTTATATTTGTTGAAAAGATCATGGTGCGCACACCGAAATGCTGATTCGTAAGATAAGTACGAGTGACGACAGGTGGCATGCTCATGAATTTAATCAAACTGTGTAAAGCCATAAGAAGTTTGCATCTTGATTTTAACTAATTTTTTTTTCTATGGCAACAATTCTTCTGGCCGTCGCGAAAACAGTTGTTTGTACTTTAATATTTTATCAAAATAAAAACTGATGTAAAGTTAATGAGAATTAAACGTACGGCAAAATTAGACTTTATTTAGCTTAGGTCCGATTGTACCAACATTATTTTAACTTTAAGCATGGCTTAAAACTCTCCCTTTCTGTTTTTTTCTCGATTTAAAAAAAAGAGGGTTTTAAACCTCACAGTTAAAATAATGTTGGCATAATCAGGCCTTAGATAAGCAAAAGACTGATTTCTTGTTCATTTTGCTTATAAGATTTAAACGTTAAAATATTTATATCTTTAAATTTTTTATGTTTTTGGGATATTAAAATACTTTAAAATATTTTTATTTTTAATTATATAATTTTCATTAATTCATCAAAATAAATGAAAGGATACATGAGAAAAGTTTTTTCAGATATGAATTTTTGTTTTGTACGCTATCACTTTCAAATATTATCCAATTACCACAATGCTATCAACCACAATGCTATGATAATTTTATTTAATACATTATCAATATATACCATAAGACATAGATGTTAACTAATTTGATCAGAATAACATACTATACTCATGAATCATTATTTATGATTTAAAATATGCATCCTCAAACCGAACTCTCTGGAATCATACTTATATATTATGCTAAATTGTTTATTTATATATATATTGTTGTAAATTTGTTGAACTTAACGCGTTCTATATATCGCTTATTTGCTACATTAACAATATAAGTAAAAAATTATATACTTTTCGCAATAAATTATTTACAGCTTTTTCATTACTTATTGTGTATTCACATTGAGGTCTTATGAGACTTTGTTAAAAAAATGTTATCTTTGAGTTTCTTGAAGAAAAAGAACGAAAATAAGAAAAGTTGAGTTTCTTGAAGAAAAAAAGAAAGAATATGTTTTAAAAGAACATTTTTTTATTCTTCTTATACATATATCAATTATTACCAAAATTGCATTAAAAAAAAAGAATATACTTAAAAGAACATTCCTCTATATTAATTATTATCAAAATTTTTTATCTGCAAATCCATTATCTTATGTATGGCAAACAGGCAACTACTAAAAACAAGAATCCAAGAACATCGTCCCCATATTAATAGCATTACAAATACTAAATCGATATATTATAATTACAGATTACAGAATATCATTAAAATATGAATTTGACTGGGAGAATGTCAAGATATTAGAACGTTTTTTAGGAAGAAGATTGATATCTGAGATGTACACATTCAGGTTCAAACAGTCTTAATATGCAAATAGATACAGATTATTTACGTCACACATATTTTTTAATTTTAAATAATATACGAAAATGATTATGTTTATTCTTGGAAGCTTAGTATGTTTGCGGAATATTTATGTTCTTTTAGTTTTTCGTTCTTTGTTTTTAATAATATATATATTTGTTTTTAAGAATATAACTGTCACTTGACATATGTTATTTTTTATTTTAACATTCAGTCTCTTTATTATACTCGTATATTCATACATATTATGTTCGACTAAATTTCACTGAAGATGACTCTAAATCGAAACGTATGAATTTACGAATGAAATCTCCGAATCTCATGTATAAGAAGAACAATCATTAAAATTGTTTGTAAGAATATTACGCTCCAATTATTGCGTTTACTTTCGTTTGTCCTGAATTAATTGATTATCAAAATTGTATTTTAAAATTAATATAACGTTTTAATGATTCAAAACATTAAAACTTATTTTTTAGAAAACTTTGATTTTCGAATTATGTCGTTATTGTAACAAATAAGCGATATAATATTCTATACCGTCGCGTCTTATAATATTAAAAATTAAATATAATAGTCTTGTGAAACAAGCATCGCGCGCCAGCCAAGTTAACCTTTTCGATACGGCTTTATTTTTCGTCACTAAGTATGTCTCTGCTGTACGGACAGTCGAATCTCGAGTACACTGTCATTGTATGGGACAATTATGACACAAACGTCACTTCATCGAAGAAGGAACATAACAATTAAATTTTACTGTGTAATATAAAGTATTGATGGAAAGGAATAATACTTTAATATGTTTTACAGGGTGCGATCCACTTGACGCTACAAATGCTTCGAAGCATCAAATGGACCTTAGCCATAGTAATAACACTTAAACAATTGTTAAGCTAAAGTCGTCATTAGTGCACGGCGAGCGTTCAACGCTAGACGACTATAATCGTCATTAGTACATAGCGGGCGTTCAACATTAGACGACTATAGTTGTCGTTAGTATCGAAAGGGTTAAACTCTTCTCTCAGATAACATCTACCAAGCTTACTTTGAACATAAGGTAACGTTTTATTTTTACAAACAGTTTTTATCTGTGTGAAGATCATTGGAGACGAGAATACGATCAAATTGCTGTTGTTCTACGCTCTTCCCATCACATATCGCTCATACATTACATTTTTCGTTTCGCAATATTTAGCCTGTTTTTTATATAGGCTTACGACATGCCTCTCTGTTAATTCTTCCATACCTTTCTGACGAAAGTTTCACACTTCTCCAATCATGCTTCTTCCTTAAAAACATAGATATCACCCTCCACCATTCGGTCCTGCATCTCCAAGACGTATGTCTTGGATTTTTGCAATCTTATTCCTATCGTTTCTGTCACACTTTTGGATAAAAAAAATCAAACAGCATAGATGTAACCGTCCAGAAGAGCCTCATGGCGATGTAAGCCAGTATGAGTTTCAGTACTTGATGACTCCAGTATAATCTATAATAAGAGTTGTTTCTTATCTGTTTTTGTAAAGTAAATAATAAAATTTGATATACATATAGTTCTAATATAATATTTTAATTCACAGTTTTAAAATGTAACATTTTCAATTTTAAGTATATTTTATAAAAAGAATAAAGAACAGAGAATAAAAACATATCAGAGTACAGCTTGAAAAAAATATGCTGATTTGCCTCTATTTTTTTTAAATAAACTAAAAGAAATTTGAAATATAAGATATGACAAAATAGCAAAGAAAAGATAGAAGACATAAAGTTAAATGAAAATTTTCAGTTTGTTATGAAAACATATATAGGATTAGAAAAGTGGACTATAAAGGATGTTTTCCAAAGATTATTGAAAATTTCGTACCTTTGCCATTTGACGCGTGCCTGCGGCAAGGTTTCTAGGGGATCCTTAATGAGATACACTCTTATTCCGCGAATATAACTTTCGAAGTAAATATTCCAATCGACATCTCGTATATCGCAATAGAACTTTTCACGATCTTTGAATGTGAGCTTCCCCATCAGCGCGTGTAATCGATCATTGGTAAATTTCCATTCTTGCGTGGCGAAATAGTTCAGCACATCCATAAATTTGTGTATCTTCTTATAAACCTTAAGTAACCTTTAATACACAGTCTATGTTAAATAGTGATCTGCATAAATAGCACCGGAATAAAAGTATGACGAGCGAGACACTTGCCTCGTGTAAAAATTTTGAAGGGGCGCAAAAATGGCAATATAATTTCTTACATATTTTAATATTCATTACTAATGATGGTTTTAGTTTACGGTCGACTTGATGCTGCGAATATAGAACAGCTTTTATTTTAGATGTTTTAAAACTAATTCATGATTATTCTTTAATCAAATTATTCGAACTTAGAGGTAACAGGAAAAATATTTTTAATATTCTGTATACTATTCTGGTAAAATAGCTCTATATGAAAAAAGTTTTAATAATTAAAAATATATGAAGAGAGAGAAATGGCTCAAAATGATTAAAAATCAGATAAAACAATAAGGAGTTATGAGCCACATAACAATTTCATATATAATCTATAAACAAACATTTCGACCTGACACAAAGTACTTATCATGTTAACGGTAAAATTAAATCTGGTATGAAAACGCATTCACATTAAAAATTTACTTAATTCCTTCATCTAAAATTTGTTCGCTTATAAGAATGACGCAACATTCTATAGCTGTGTTCTTATTGAAAATTACTGGACTATTAATACACAAATCTTGCATACGTAAGTCATGATTATTCTGCCATGATTATTAAATGAAAGTAGTAAAAAACGTTGTGTAGTAACGTTGGTGATCACTAATGCTGATGTCAATTATGATGTCTCAAGCAGGAGTGCGCATAATCCCCGCATGTTGCATTTTTTTGTATGTACAAGACTTCAAACTTGAACTGTTTTGTGAACTGTAATAAGTAATGCAAAGTGCTTTTCTAATAAAAATATAACGACGCTACTAAGCACTACGCATTAGTTATTATCGCAAAATCATTCCAGCTCTGCACATAAATATGAAATTATGAATATGAAAAACAAAAAGATCAAAAGCAACTCGCTCTTTTACGATCATCTTCAATCGCCAAAAATTGTTCTAAATTGTTTAATTGTATATTATTTAATTTAAGTTATTCTTAAAAAAAAATATTTTATAGAATTTTTTATATTAATAAATGAAAGGAGGATGCCCACGGGCTAGGGGGGATTCTGCCTTAGAGATGTAACCTCTGAAACCCATAAATTCATTTAGAGTATTATGGAATCTATTGTCCAATACCAAATTTCATTTTTTTTATCGGCAAGGAAAGTTGAAAAATCATGTTTGAAGTTTTACCGAAATCACGGTGGTAAGAAAGACAGAAAGCGAATGAGGCAATGAGAATGGAGAGGGAAAGCCGCTGGCAGCGGAAGGATTACATGAGTTTGTTTTTTTTTGCTGTACTCTGAATCTGTGCAATAAGCTAAAGTGAAACAAACGTATATTTGTTTCACTTCAATTTATTGCACTGTGTGTACCAGTTCAGAAAGTGCAGTAATAAAAAACAGACCTATTGTGTATGCAGTTCGGCTAAACCATACTTCTACTCCGCGTTAATAGGGTTTAAGGATTACCAACTGTGAAACGCGAAACATTGGACGGTATTCATAGTCTGTTCTTATTTTAAAACCGTCTTAAATAATGTCTTTTGGGCATCCTCCTTTGTTCTTTAACATTAATGCTATTTTAATTTACGGCTTTTTTCTTATTTTGGATACGTAAAATGAAAAATTCATTATTCTCTCTCTCTCTCTCTCTCTCTCTCTCTCTCTCTAACTTTTACATAATTCTTTTTATCCTTACCTCGGTTGTCTTCCTATGCAGACAGTTGCGGTATCAACTAGTAAAGCTGGAAGTAGGTGCCAAAAATATACGAAAAAAAGATGGATTATCTTGTGCTTATTATTTCTGAAACTGTAGTACCAAACCGCCCTGGACGAGGGAATTTGGAGACCATATTTTGATGATATGTCTTTTAGATCATCATAAGTTATTGCATTGTCCGTAGACACATAATTATAAATTGGGGCGTCACTGCGCGATTTATTGTTTATTCTGAAAAATGATGCAATTATATATTTATATTTATACACGAAGAGAATTTTTTCTTAGAATTTACTCTGAAAATATGACAGTCGCAACATTGTATTTCGAAGAATTTTAATGTAAATCTCTCTCATTCATTAATAAAACTACAATAAAGTATAAAATAAGTTTGATTAATTTTATTGAAGTGCATGGTAAAAATCTTTAAAATATTGTATTGTACTACAACTACCATATCTTCAAGGTAAATTTTAAAAGAAAATTCTCTCCGTGTAGTGTTGCTAAATCTGTCAAAGCTATCTGTCAAAGTTTTGTAACTATTATTTATACAATAGTATAAATAAGATCCTATCCTATGATATATGACGTGAATTATAAATCGTTTAAACACTTTAAATAATAAATTATGTGTCGAATTGAAGTTTTTCATATTGATAATGTCAAATATCCAAAAAAAGTATGCCGTAATATTTTATATATATATGTATATTTATAATATATTTTATATAAAATATTATGACATATTTTTTTTTAAATACACGCCACATTTGATTTTATCAATATGAAAAACTTCAATTTGACACATAAATTTATTATTTAAAGTCTTTAGGTAATACATACACACACACACGCGCGCGCGCGCGCGTGTGTGTGTGTGTGTGTATTGTCATTCTGACGTTAAACTGCACTGATGCAGGAAAAGATTAAAAAATGATAATGCACACCTTTGATCATTCGCTACGTCCCATGCACATGCAATTAAAGCATTAACTGCTAAATCTGCAGGTACTACGTTTGCGTGTACCGAGCCATCACAATGGATCGATCGCAGCAATCCAGTTCCAGCACCGGCAGCAACTCCTGTTGGACCGTATAAATTGTTGATCCAACCTCGAATCGGTTCCTTATATGTTGAGATCACTGAAAATAAAATATCAAATTACCTGTACAGTTTAGTCAATATTAGACAATTTTTAATTAAATTTATTGTTGCCGATATAATTTTGTATTATTATTATATAAATTATTAATACTATTATATTATTATCTATATAATTATCTCTATTATTATAACAATGTAC
>JAANIC010004352.1:1431907-1459769 GCA_017607545.1 Acromyrmex charruanus
TATATATTACTAAAATATAAAATTAATATATAATGATTTGGTATATTTTATCTAATTTTGAATATTATTGAATAAAAATAAAGATTCAAATTCTGGCTGAAGCAATATTTTTCGCAATAAATTATTCGTAGATATGATTTGTGATTATATTTCAGTCGTAAAAGATTTCGGTGCGCGTTTTGCAGAATTAAATATGTATACAAATTCACACAGAAGTGTATGCAAATTTTAAACTAACATCCGTTTTAGCATCGAATATAGGATTTCTCTTATTTAACTAAAAATAATAAATTATATATATGTATATACCAATAGCAGGACGAAAAATGCCGACTGGCAGATCACCAGCTTGCTTCCTGATCACATTCTCGCCAACTGCTTTCGTAAAAGTATAAGTATTAGGCCATTTTCCTAATAATCTGTAAAGGTTAGAATATGAAGTTTTCTTTTCGTTCTCTCTTCGTGTGCACTAAAAGAATTCAATCGAAAATATTTCACTTACTGCGGAGTGATATCTTCAGCCAATTTATCTTCAATGCATTCAATCAACGCAATTAGTTTATCGGAATCCATTGGCGGGTCATAAAACTTTTCCTCGATTACACTTTGTGGGCAATTTGAATATGCAGTTGATACGTGTATAAAAGACTGGAAAATTGCATTAAATGGCGTCGTTCACACAGATAGGTATGATCTATCATAAATGCATGCGATATGTCGAGAAAACACTACCAATAATAATTCCTAACTCTGCTCTGATAATTTTATAATATTTAAAAAAATGTTTAATATTTTTAATTTATGAAGATTTTTGAAAAAATATCTTACATTTCTTTAAATTTGGAAAGTTCTCTTTGAGAGTTATGAAAGGAAAATTCTAAGAAATCTTAAAATATATATTTCAAAATTATGTGTATAGAATTCACACGCGCGCGTGTACACACATCTGAAAATTATTCCAATTTGTATAAAAAAATCTAAGATATTTAAAAAGTTAAATTTTATACCGAAATTATATATTCTGAAAAATTTCGAACTTTATACAGAAATTCCGAAAAATTATATGAGAATTCTTTTCTTTTCCTCCCTGTTTTGTCATTTTTCGTTCTCGATAAATGTTTTTCTTCTTGACTGTGAGAGGTTGTTTTTTATTATTTACATGTAAGTTTTTTATGTTAATAGGTATAGACAAACAGACATAAATCTCACTAGGATTCATAGACCAATAGGAAATGATCTGAAGTTGGAAAGATGGCGGTACGAGATTGTGATTCTGGTATTTTTTTTTCTCTTGGACACTTCTTCCTTACCTGAGTCTTGTATCGTACATTCGTAACATTAAACAGTTTAATATATTACACAATAAACACTGAGATATTATTTATCGATAGCCTCCTATCCCCACATTGACATTTCGTTATCTGACATCGTGAAAGTTAGATGTTCGTTATCTTTGCAAATTTGCTTAAAATGATTTATAGAATAAAAAAAAAATTAATATATTGTACCACGAAATGAACTACAATCTACCTGCGTTTTTTTCTCTCTTTTTATTAATGGACTCTTAAGACATTTACTGATATCACTGACAAGGTACATTATTATATTACTATTTTTTATGTAGTTAATATTAATTCTTTTTGTTTACGGTTACTTTTCCAGAATTTTTTTATGACTACTTTGATTCTTGATAAAAATGACTCGCAGCGTACTACACGGAATGAAAAATAAGATATCAAAAATTATAATAGCATTGTAATGCCATGTACATATTCTTGATTTAGAACGATGTTGTATATTAAAATTACATTGAAAATGACTCGATTGGAGTCGAAACGTTCGTTTGTTGTTAATTATAATTGTTTATATTTTTAATGCTAATTTAAATTAAAATTTTTTTATACATTACTTGCTCTTTGCCCTTCTTGTGTACTACATTGTTTTATACGTACAGAGCCTTATTACTATTTATTAATTATATGAAAATTAAAAAAAATTTTCATCAGAGCTTATTTGAATTAGAATTAAATGGAAATATTATTTTAAAGTAAGCCGGTCAATTGGAGTAATAAAATATTTCATTATAGTTTTTTTTTTCTTGAATATCTGGGTCTTATGATACCTTCAAGTTCGTGATTTCCTTGCAGAGATTTACAACATCTCTTGTACTTCTGACGTTAATGGGCACTGCTAATTTCAATTTCTCGTCGAATCTAACCGTAGCTGCGACATGGAAAACAATCGAAACTTCCTGGATAAGAGTAGCCCGATCTTGTGCAGATATTCCGAGATTCGGTTGACTGCAGTCTCCCGCTATAGCAATGATCTGATGTCGGAACTTGGGCTGTTCGTCTCTAAGTTTTGAAAATACCTGCGTAAATTGAAGTAATAGTCAACCCATCAATTAAATTTAGAAAGTCATATTTTATTAATATCGATTCAATAAGATAATAAAAAAGTTGAAAGAAGTTGAAATCATTGAAAGAAATAATCTTTTAGTTTCGAAGGTAAATAAAACGCTGATGTCAAAGTATTTGATGTCCATCGATGACGCACGTACTATACGTGGAAATTTGTTACGAGATGTAGATAATAAAGATGTTTGATTTATTTTCTCAAATTGTGATATTTTAATATTACGGATTTGAATGATAAAAATTATCTGTTTATCAAAAGGTAAAATTTAGATGATTCAAAATATAATTATTAAAAAATTTATCAAATACGGACAGGGTTCGCTTGTTTCTAAAGTAATTTAAAGACTCACCGTATCATCAAAGATGTCTTCAGTACGTTGATGTACGTCCTTGCCTTTCTTTGGACGTACCAGTAAGTAAATTGATGTCATTCCAGGACACGTTCTGAGGAGTTTTTCGATGAGCAGTTTACCCATGAAACCGGTGCCGCCGGTGATAAAAATATTTTGACCATTATAAAATTCCTGAATCGGCGATAGCTTCTCATTAACCGGTGAATTCTCACTTGGCGAGTCTGATATGCAATCTGACTCAACGATAGTTACTTCTTGGCCATCGATTCGATCTAAGAGCACTTCCACCATCTTTTCTACGGGTTTGCACCTATAAGGAAGGAGCCACGTTTGGTTCTATCGATTCAATTTACTTTATATCCAATTCGTATTTGCGGTTTAGTTATTTGCGGCACGAATTTAAAAACGCATCAAATTTAAAAATGACTCTTCATTTTTTATGAATTATCTTGATTGATCAGCCGATTTGCGTTTGCGTCGATCGCGTCGCGTCGCGTCGATCGTATCACCTCGTTATCACCTGTACGTGGACAAGGCGAATTCGCGATCGTCAACATCGTTCACGTTAATAGATGGATACGTGCATCATGATAAAAATTATTAGTGAGAGATTGTGTTATTTCTGTTTATGAACAATTTTATCACAACTGTTACACTGTTTATGAAGAATTTTACTGATGGTTGTACTGATGGTTTGAAAGCACGTTGCAAAAACCTGGCAAACATCTGCTGATCAAATATTTTACAAACTCTTAGAAAATTATAATGGAAATGTTTGAGACTATGTCGTCAAATACTACTGAAACATTCCATAAGAAATGCCTCAGAACATTGATTGAAAATTTGATTTCGACATACACATCAAAACAGTCTCACATTTTTTAAACATTGTATTCATAAGTAGGATTCGTAATTGATAAATAAACGCCGCATAAAGTTGAAGGAAAAATTTCGTCTTTTCAAAAAATTTAAAATTATCAAGAAATCAATTTTAAGTTATTTTGATCAAATTTGGTATATTTCTAGGATATCAAAATAATTCGAGTAGAGTTTTCGAAATTTTTGAAAAACATGAAATTTTTTTTTGTACGAATATAATATATACTTTTTGCAGTCACTATAAATTAATTGATCGATTTAATAATAATGTTGACTTAGCATCTTAAAAACCTGTAATATGTGAAAAATATCACTTCAGCCGGAACTTTTCGAATTTCGTGCGGACGTCTTCCGAATTTGACTACTGACGCACGTGAAATATTATTCGCGATAACAAGTATACATGTCTGATGAAAAGTTTTTTTAGCTCTATAAAGCTAGCAGGACCAAATCAGCAGAATCAAATCGGAATTTTTAGTACTTATTTTGTATTAAATTATACCATTAATGATAATTTTGTGCCATTTCGAAAAAAAATTATGGCGCTGCTGGCTTAATATTATAAGCTGGCAAGATCAATTCAAAATAAAAGAAAAAAATAATAATATCAGAAATCAATAGAATTGAATTTATACTATTTTGTACTAACAAAAACAATTCTATATTATGTATTATTTCCAAAACAAACAATGGCGTTGCTAATTTAATATTTAAACTGGCAGAACTATAAAAAAAAACAACACAAGAGCAAAAATTAACAACTGAACTTATATTAATTTGTATTATTAAAAGTAAGTTAATATTTTACATGTTTTCTCCTTAAATAACTTTATTAGTATATATAATACTTACAATTTATGAAGCATTCCACGTCAAATCGGGCACCTTTGAAACATCATTTTATTTTTTTTAAATTTGCTAACATATATATTCTACAGATAAAAACATGAGACACATATCGCGAAAAAAATGTGAGATTTTTTTTGTGAAATTATTGATGTTTGTAAGTTGCGTACATTTATAAAAACATTACTTATGCGAACATTTGAATAATTATATCGTCGAACAAAAAAAAGCCGTACAAAAAAAATGCAATATTTTCCGAGATTAAAAGTCCGATTCTAAAAAATCTTAACTTGTTCTTTAATTTATCATATAAACAAATCATTCTCCATTTGTTTACAATTTTCATGAACATTTTCAATCATTAACTCACCAATTCAAAAATTTTGTAAAAATTTTACATTATCATTTCAATTATGAAGTAATCCTGAAAATTTCAAAATGGAACTCGAATGGACTGTATAGTTAAAAAATTCGAGTTCCATTTTGAAATTTTCAGGATTACCAGTTTAAATATTAAATTAGCAACGCCATTGTTTGTTTTGGAAATAATACATAATATAGAATTGTTTTTGTTAATACAAAATAGTATAAATTCAATTCTATTTATTTCTGATATTATTATTTTTTTCTTTTATTTCGAATTGATCTTGCCAGCTTATAATATTAAGCTAGCAGCGCCATAATTTTTTTTCGAAATGGCACAAAATTATCATTAATGGTATAATTTAATACAAAATAAGTACTAAAAATTCCGATTTGATTCTGCTGATTTGGTCCTGCTAGCTTTATAGAGCTAAAAAAACTTTTCATCAGACATGTATACTTGTTATCGCGAATAATATTTCACGTGCGTCAGTAGTCAAATTCGGAAGACGTCCGCACGAAATTCGAAAAGTTCCGGCTGAAGTGATATTTTTCACATATTACAGGTTTTTAAGATGCTAAGTCAACATTATTATTAAATCGATCAATTAATTTATAGTGACTGCAAAAAGTATATATTATATTCGTACAAAAAAANCAAGTATGATAAATCGAATCGACTCAATCTATAGAACTGATAATTGTATTTGTGTATGCACATATGAATATTACTAATTGTCAGCATCAAGACTAGCATTCATAATCCATTCTTATTTCAAGATCGCTTAATATTTTAGGATGTTAATACAGTTTTGTAATTGATTTATGACAAATTCTATATCAGATCTACGAGTTGAAGATTATGATTGATAATTGTCCGGTTCTATTTTAGCCAATTACGATGAACTCGCTGCATCGTGAATGAAATAGGACTGGATAAGCGTCAATCGTAATCGTCAATCCGCAATCTGATACGGACATAAGATTCGCTTTGACCAGAAATGGCTTTCTTCTCTGATATTTGTATTTAAATACTTCACGGTCTATAAATAATTTGAACGGTGGAATGTTTTAAAATTTATTATAAATTTTAAAAAATGTATTACTTGAATAATAAATTATTAGAAAAAATACGGGACATCTCTTTCTTAACATTAATTTTATAATTGCATATTTAACTTCGGAAACCTTTCGGAATAGGACATACGTTCGTATATGAATGTTCATTTAAAATGATCAATATCATCACTTCTCAGAACACTGACTGTTTACGTTGCATTAATGAACTTCAAATAAAGCAAAACTGAAAATTTGATATTACTTCGCAATTAAAAAATCTCTAAAATCAAGTTTTATGATAATCAAATAATTTTATAAAATTCTGTCCATATTGAATCTATCACTTTGAATTATTTTATTTTGTCAATCTTTATTGACCTTTCCTCTTGAGATAATCTGTACAGAGTGAACGTACGAAATATTCGTACACACACACAGGGGAGAATTTATTAAACAAGTCTTATTTATATATAATTCATAAAAAAAAGCGTTAATTAGCAATTTTATATAATGAGTACATTCTGTAATAATAATCTAATCTACAGAGTGAACGTACGAACGAAATATTATCTCAAGAGGATTATCTCAAGAGGAAAGGTCAATAAAGATTGACAAAATAAAATAATTCAAAGTGATAGATTCAATATGGACAGAATTTTATAAAATTATTTGATTATCATAAAACTTGATTTTAGAGATTTTTTAATTGCGAAGTAATATCAAATTTTCAGTTTTGCTTTATTTGAAGTTCATTAATGCTACGTAAACAGTCAGTCCTAATATAAATTAAAGAGCTTTGCGAAATGATATTTATATCCTTAAAAGCTAAATTTCTCGAATGCAAGAAATCTGAAGGGTTTCCGGGCGATGTAATATTTTTCGTAAATTGTTTACAGATTTTAATATGTTTATTAGTATTATAAAAGAAACAGGGATGGGCTTTTCACAAAAAGATATAAAAAATTGATACATAGAGTTTAATTGTAGATAATTGTCATTATTTCATTTAATTAAAATTAAAACATACAAAACAATACTGACTTGTTGAAAAGGAAATGAAATAAAATCATCCCTAATGTAATCTTTATGATTAATTATAATTATTAAATATTTTATTAATTGTTTGATATTGTTCTGGATAAAAATATGTATTTTTTTTTTTTTTAAGAATTATCCATAACTAGTGACTTTATCCTAATAATATATAGATGACCAATAAAGCTATATTCGATTTCTATATATTATCTATATATCTATATATTATTATTTTGATATGAAAATCTCGAAAAAGAGAGGCAGCAATCAGCACGCTTAGGAGACCACATTATTAGCAAAATGCCTTGCTATTGTTTAACTTTGCGTAATTCAAAATATATGCAGCTAAATAAAATATTAAATAACAAACAGCATACTCAATTATATATTATATATTCATGATAATATCAAGTTCACGAAAAATGAGGGAGTATGTATAATTAAATGCTAAAATGTAGAGTAACTCCGGTATATACGCCGCACCTATCAAAAACTAATTTATTAAGTATTATTTACTATGTTTAAAATAAACGAAATATATCAGTAAAAAGTTTGTACTACTATTATGAAAAAAATATTAGAAATTTGAAATATTTCATATTAAAAAATGAACTTTTTTAAACCCTTGTATTTTTGCCGTATATTCCATAGGGGTGGGATATATGGCTATTCATAGAGGAAGGGAGGGTGTATGTATGGCTCATAAAATATTTACAAATATTGCATATAAATAAGACATATAAAATGACATATAATAAGGCATATAAAATGACACAATAACTTATAAAATCTCGCAACGCGAGATACAGATTACTAAAGCCATCTATTGGAAAATTAATGGATTTCTTTTTACTACACCTAATATTTAGTGCAGTGAGTTCAACCACTTTGTATACTTTGAGCATAAATCCCGCCTGTTAAAAATACCATATATCCTAAATAGGTGGAATATATATAAGACAACAAAGTAAACAAAGAATACAAGAGCAAAGTACTTTTTATACAACATGCTTTACTATTCCTCTACACTCATATATCACGAAATAACCACTAAGTCTTTTATACGTTCATACAGTAATTATTTTATGTAGATTATAATTTATGACGGCGCTACTTAACACAGTGACAAATTGATTTAACTCACAATAATTTCATTAATATTAACAGTAAGAAATTATAACACAATACTAATGTAACATAAAGGCACGTAACAGAGTAGTTGCGGGAAAATTATTTCCACTCCTTCTATTTTTTCTGACTTTTGCGGCGTAAATCCCAGCGCGGCATATTTGCCGGAATCATCCTACCTTAAAAACGTTTCAAACTGTTTGAAAATAAAAATGCGTATGGTAAATGCGCATTTTAACGTCATGATGTAATAGCGAGCGAACAAATAATTCCGTAAGTAATCACTAGAATTAGTCTTAAGCGGAGATTAAAAGGAACCATTATTACTGAAACCACTACACTGGTCATAATATTATCTTCTTTTCTACATTTTAATTATTACATATCTTTTTATAAGTAAAATAATTTTGAGAAGTATATATAATCTATTTTATTTTTTGTAAATTAATATGCACGTTCTAAAAGATTTTCTCTAATAAGGTTTTTTTAAAAAGTTTTGTGTATGTAAATACTTTTTGCACTCACTATATGTACATATAGTGCATATATGTACATATGTAAAAAATATTGTGTTATTGTGTCTCGCTCAATTATAGAGGCAATTATACATTATTCGAAAATTTTAAATATATACTGTTAGAAATATAATCACGAGCTTCCTTTACATGTAAATGAAGCTTGTGATTATGAACGAAATTAAAAGTAATAAATAATTTAACTGAGAATAAAGTAGTTACTTAAATGTAATGAACGTGTACATTAAATTTTATAAATTTTCATAAAAAATACATTAAATTTCATGTACATGTACACAAATATACTTTTCAGTTATAAATACATTAAATTTAATGTAATGTTATGAAATTAAGTTTAAATTGTGTAACTTAAAAGTATATTAAATCTCATGAAATTTTTAACAGTGTATACGTAGGATAATTTCTCATTCATAAAAAAATTATACGTATTCTGAATGTTTTCAGATTTCTTTTTAACCTGATGAGCCATCTGTTTCGAAATCAATGTTCGTCATTCTGTCAATATCGACGATGTGTAAACTAACAAAATTATATTCGTGTCGCAACAAGGACAACTGATTCGTTTATTTATTTTTATTTAAATTCATTTTTAGGGATATCCATGCACTTGAGATTAATGTTTTCATCATCTTTTAATAATATTAAAAATGATCTATGCAAACTATATGTCGAAAATATATGTCGCAAGGACGTGCATTCAAAATATTTGATAGTTTAATTTATTTAACAGACTCTTTATTTTATTCTAAATCTTTATTTTATTCTTTATTGGAAATCTTATTGTCTCCCTCTGTGTAATTCTTATGCAACAACTTATCGATACTTCTCGTTCTCCAAACGCGTATTTTTATTAATATGGAAAAGCAAACGTTACAATCGTTTTTGCAGTGAGAAAACAACAATATACCGCCGCGTATACACTTTCCTATATGGAGGGCAATTCGTTAAAAAAGGATACGTCGTCTTCCAAATATTTCGCTAAGTAAAGAAAAAGCAAATATCCTCTTGGCGAAGGACGCTGTTCCTCGGAGCCAATGCTGATACGTAACATTTGAACAAGACTCACAGCTCACGTTCTCGTCAACGATGCGGCGATATGCACACATTTACGTAGTATGTACATTCCATCGTCCATCACCGGAAAGCGATGTTTGCCGAGGCAATTTTTCAAGAGCTCCTTCCGATGCGTACCGGAGTGCGCATGCAAAGTCGGTTAAGCCGTGTTTACCGGTAATGCATGCGTGGCTGCATCGCCACGTCATCCGTGATTAGCGTAAACGAGCAGACGGAATGTTTTGTTAAACACGAAACATTAACGCAAGACAGAACTACGTGAAACGTGAAGGAATCGTTTTTATTGCGTTTCAATCGAACGAAAGGTTTTGCATGAAACCCACCTGACGCGGCGTGTCACGATACTAAGGATCGGAAGATGACTCCTTTTGTCAATAGCATTGTTTGCCTACATCACAGTACGCACAGTTCATTTGCGCACAAAAATTATTGCCTACAGCTCGATTGCTTACATCAGACCTGTACAATTTAAATTCCGGAGCCAAAACACAGTCATCGATTTAAAATATTCAATGTAAGATTTTTAGAACTATGAAGTGTTGATAAGTGTCACTCAAATGTGATGTCAACACTTTACAGTCCCTGAAATCTTATCCACATTGAATTTTTTTTGCGTCGATAGCTTTGCGTTTTGACTCCGGAGCTCAAATTGAACAGCCCCCTTACATTTTTGCGCACGGATAAAAATTTCAGAAACAAAATCACATTTGCCTACATGTATTATTGTCTACATGAATTATTGCCTATAGTTCAATTTTCTACAAGCACTTTTGCGCACAAATAAAAATTTCATAAACGAAGTCAAAGCCTTATACCTACATATGTTATTGCTTACTCATCGATTGCCTACAAGCACTTTTGCGCACAAATATAAAATTAAGGTTACGTAAAAAAATAATTCGTATTTTTAAAGCAGAGAATTCGTGTTTTAAGCAGGTCTCCTACTTATTCTTAGGAGGTCAAAAACAAGATCTTGCATAATTTTTTTTCATAAGGAAGATTAATTATTTATTGATTTCGAACTTTTTGTATGTTTTGTATGTTTTTAATATAATTATTGTAGAGTTTTTATGTGAAAAAAAAGAATTTATTTCTAAATAAAAACATAAACATTTAGTTTGGCGGTTCTTCACGACGTAATTTTATGTAGATACGTCCTAACGGCTATAATTCTTGCCTGAACTAAAAAATAAAAAAAACTTTTAATTTGTATAGAATATCATCCTATGTAACCCCAAAAAATTAAAAACATCTATATAAATTACAATTTTGTGCGACTTTGAAGAAAAAAATTACGATTTTCACTAGGTAGCAGCCGTTTGTTCATGCAAAAAAAAATTGTTAATGTTGGTTTTAATAAACCAATAATTTTTTAGGTTTATATAGGATGACATTCTACACAAATTAAAAGTCTTTTTTGATTTTTTGGTTCAGGCAAGAATTACAACTGCTAGAATGTACAAAATTGTTACGTCGTGACGAACTAAATATAAAGGTCTTTTAATTATAAGAGGAGACCTCTTAAAGCAAGGTTATGAACCGAGATTTATTGTCTACAGTTTGATTACTTACATATATTATTTTCTGCTAAGTCATAAGTCGAAAGAAAGTGACAATAATTTCTATTTTTAAACTATTTTTGCGCAGTCTTTAGGCTTTAATCATTAAACCTAAGCGAATTGAGCAAAATACCTAATTCTTCTTACAGCATAAGTTCTATGGCCGATATATCGTCACTTATAACTTACAGTTTACGGCTTACGGTCTCTTAAAGTAAGGTTGTGGACTTAGTTTAATGCATGTAGATAATCGAGCTGTAGGCAATAATACATGTAATGTGACTTTGTTTCTGAAATTTGTATTTGTGCGTAAAAGTGTTTGTAAGCATTCGAGCCGTAGGCAATAATTTTTTTTTGCATAAATATATTGTTGACAAAAGTATATTGATGAAGGCAGACGGTGTTATAGACAATCGATTACAAGGTGAACAAAAATTTTTTCAAAATGACTAAAACTTCACTGATTCGACAAATCTATAGTCACAATATACGGATAGTCAGTTTTCTGTGTCAGTTGTACAGTTGAATAAAATTAGTGATTTTTTATAGTTATTATTTATCGATGCAGCAAAAGATAGAAGTTGTAGAAGATTTCTACAACAATCAAGCCAATATATAAATCAAAATTTTTAATAAAATGTATTAGCTAAGATGACGCATACTTTAGCTACTTTAATAAATAAAACTTATATTACAGTAACAATTTTCATTGTAGCAAATAATTAATTAAATCAGCATATTGATAATTACTAGAGCCCGGATTATTCGCCAATTGACATATCGAATCGACTATAGCGCGTTCTTCACGATTTTTCCCACTCACCAAAAGTTGTAACGAGCGATGGAACGACAGCGTTATAGCGCTGGAGAGATGAGGTGTAACAAGAGGGACAGCTAGCTACGGTTGATACAATCTCAGAACATTAACCTGGATTCTAATAATTGCTTACAAAAAGAATTTCTTTGTTATATCATCAAATCTTTTTAGTTATAGATAATAGAGATGTTGAATTCGCGCAGCAAGCTATAGCTTTGCTGAATCACTCAATCTATTTTTTTTCCATATAGTCGATTCTTATTTTAAGCTCATCTTAAATGTCATCTCATGTTTTACGATGCTAATTAACTTATTTGTAATTAACTTATGATATCTTAAGACAGTACTTAAGTCTTAAATATAAAAACCGACTATGAAAATCTAGATATTCTGTTTATAGATCTGTAAGTATTGGGTCAGAATAAATAGCGTTACGAACTTCAAAATTTAAGCAGAGCTGTAATTTTATTAAAAATGAACGAAATTTAAAAATTTAAAAAACTTTTAATACAACATTCAAATTATTCAGTTCTTTTTATGAAATATTTTAATGATGCTTTTTTGATGTTTTTTTAAAGAACTTTTTTAAATCAATGCATATGATAACCTTAAGATATCTTAAAGTTATCATATGTATTTTAGACATGTATTTTAGACATTCTGCTAAATAAGTTACTTCAATGACAAATGGAATTATTTCATCTTAAAATTTGCATAGTCATAAATCAATGCACGTTTCTAAATAATAATTTCAAATAATTGATATTTTTCAAGATAATTAGATACTGACATACACGATCATTTGTCTTAGTGTTAGTGATCGCGTGAAGTTCGCGATCACTAACACTATCGATGCGTGATTCATGGACAAGTTATAATTGGTTTTATATTCTTATATTTTAAAAATTATTGCTCTGAACAAGAAATGGCAATCACTTTGATAACTTACTTTTTTGAAAATTTTCTTGCTATGATATTCTGATTTGCGAATTTCCAAATTTTCCTGCATAACAAACTAAACATTTTAGATGAACCTTCATATAACTTATAAGTTTATAAATTTATATAATCCTTTTGAATATTACATTTAGTCATCACATCATAATAAATCTGTCTTATTATATAAGTTTGTTTCAAAGCTATTTTTCAGTTACTTTAAATCAATGGCGCAGTCTTTAATGCAAATATTATTAATTGTTATGTATGTATAATTACTGTTATTTTTTACAAAATTAAATTATTTCTGAAGCAAGAACGAACTCATTATGCTTCTCTTCTGGATGCTGTTATTCTATAATTGAACACAATTTTTTTCTAAGCTTTTTTCATAAGCTTTTCAAAATGAAGCCAGACAAACATATTGTTCAACTTAGTATTAATAGTTAATCTCTCATTGAAATCTTTCATCTGTTTCTGAGACTTTTGTTTTCGTGATTTAATGCTTTCGTTCATTTGTACGAATAATGTACGGACTATACAGAATTCGAATCTCTTCTCGGTGCTATATCTCCCACTCCAAGCACTGCTTAAAATGGGAAAAAAAAATGGCATTGAAAATATATAACCAAACTCTGGTAATATTTATATATTATAACTGACATAGTGCGTTTTGATGTCATTACGCTAATATTGAATCAATCGTATCGTCGCAATAAAAAAAAAACATTTTTATTTTTTGTGCTTTATAGATATTAAATCATCATATCCTCGTTCTCGACACAATTTTTGACGAAATTCTTCCACGAAATGCAGATAATCGTATTTTTCCGGAGTTTTTTCAGGTCTCTCCAATTTCATAAAGCAACTTTTCGCAAAATCAACTTTTTCCTAAATTTGAGATTAAGTGCAATATTCTATAAGCGTTCGTATTGTCGTAACAGAAAATATGTCTCTTTGCAAGTAATTTGATTTTTTTCAGTATCTATATGATTAGTCAAGCGTAATTTCTCATTCTGTTAAATAGGATTGCGGTTAAAAACGGGAGATCGCGCCATGAAAAATTATGTATTCAATTACAAGATAACAGCATTGAGAAGAGAAGCGTAATTTGATAAGACTTTTACGTTCGTTCTGCTTCAGAAATAATTGGATTTGATAAAAGCATGACAATATAAATTATACATACATATATAATATTTGCACTAACGATTGATCTATTGATTTAAAGTCACTGATACGTCAAATTTTTGACGCAAAATTGACGACGATGTTTGTTACTTGTTTTCACATGTTGGCATATTTTCATATGAACTCTTAAAATGCTTATTTTTTATTATACAAAAAGAACGATTTTTTTGAAATATCTAAAAATTTAGCTGAATAAAGATCTCATAAAAAATAATTTTGTTGGATCAAAATATTTATGAAAAAGAGCATGATGAGCATTGTTACAAAATATTTTGATATTCTGATAATTAGTTTGAGTGTTTTTAATTATATCGTCTAACAAAATTATTTGTATCTAGATAAATTTTTAGATACTTCAGCAAAACTATTCTTTCCGTGCATAAATGACGAAAGTTCTTAGTTTAGTTTAGATTGCAGATCACAACAGCAAATTGAAATGGTTGAGTCTAATCTTTTAAGTTTATTGAAGCTTGTGTGTCTGACCAAATTTTTCGCACAAAGTTATAAGTTAAGATTCAAATGTTGTAAATATTAAATAGTTTTCTGTATTTATTTTTATTAATTATCGCAAAACTAATAAAGAAACTCTTTTCTGTTCACATCTTTTAATCAAATTAAGCTTTCAACAAAAAAGAGGCCTTGTACTTCAAAGAAGGATATCGAAAAAGGTTGCTGATTTTTTGTTGATTGAAACTAACCTTGAATTTAAATGTATTTTTATAATTTTGAGGATGCTGAATTTAGATCTGATGTCAAACATTAAACCCTAAAAAAAGGGAAAATGGCTTGAATATAATGATGTCTGCATAGGTACATGACGTTACTGAAACATCTCAATAAATCTCAATATTATTTCCCTAGTAACGTTGCAGGCAGTATTTGCTGATATCTAGATGATAATTATCTAGACGATAATTATCTAGAAGATAATATATATTTTGAAGATTTTAAAAGTAAGATTCGTTTAATTGTCTAATTGTCTTATAGATAATTTCATTTAGATACCAGCAAATACTGCCTGCAACATTATTGGAAAAATATTTAGATTATTGATGATATTTTAACAACATGTGTATGCTGATTGCTGACATTATCTTTGAATTCAAGACATTTTCCAGGATTTTTCCGATTTTTACATTATATCTGAATTCAACATCCTCGAAAATACACCTGTAAAAATATACACTCAAATTTGAAGTTTATTTCGCTTGACAATTAAGGAATCAATCTTTTCCGATCCGGTCCAACCGGTCTTTATACGATATTCAAACTATTTATATAAGAAATTGTAAAGAATATTATGAAATATAAATGAATAGATATTTATAATATGAATTGAATAGATTTGTAATTTCTATATGATTGTGAACATTCGAATGCGACGACGTTAAGGGATATCTCACAATGAAAGCAAAGAATTAGTCAAATATTGTCGCTTCAAATATTCATTTTAAATGCGACTGCTTCTATTTTTTACTTAACTAAAAATGGTTTGATTGGATTAAATAGTAATTTTGGTGGAAAATCGGACGAATCAGTAATTTCTGGTTAAGTCTATTAGAATTCTAGTTGAGATAACTAGAATTCTGATTAATATAATTATTCTGGTAAAGATAAGAATTCTAATAGATTTTGCCAGAAATATCAACCAGAATTTCGGTTATCTCAACTAGAATATTAATAAATTTAACCGGAAAGGTTAAATTTACGTTCGTAAAATTAACTTTTCGAATACCGGTTTCGATTCTTGATCGAGCTTTTTTTGAATGAATTTGTTTATACAAGACGATGTTAATTGGTTCTAAACTAATTATAATATTCAAGACAATTTTAGTAGACAGAAGAAATGGAGGGGTTGAATGAACGCGACTGAGTGAAAGTCGATCGTGAACTTCGGTGTTTCTTTTCTACGGAATAAAAGTCCGAATGGATGGCCGTCTTTAACGTGTCAGGTTGTATAGGCATAATGACGAAATGAAAAGAAAGCGACAGGTGAATATGCGCAACGGCGTACTATGGGATTCTGGAAATTAGAAATCTTTTTTTAATACATTGTATAATTAAGATATAAATTCTTCTCTTTCTTTCTGATTATAGAGAATTTCTTTTCTGATATTAGAAAGAATAATAAAATACAAAGATTATAAGATAATGTTATTAGTTTTTTGTTTAATTATTTTAATTGTATCATGATAATAATCAATAAAAATTATTTTGATTTCAGAAATTGAAGATAATCAGAATAAAATTATTAAAATAAGAAATATACGAATAAGATCCGAATTGAAATAAGATAGGCTGAATTTTTAAGAAACCTGTTTTAAGAACATTTTGCCAATAAAATTGTGAGAGAAAATCTGTCGTGGATAACATTTCGCATATTTATACTTTAAACAAGATTATTATTTTATTAAACGGTTATTACACTCAATAAATATTAGGTGTAGTAAAAAGAAATCCATTATTTTTACTACACCTAATATATAGATGATTTATTCATTAATTTTTTTCCAACCTTTGAATTCGTAACATACGCGGTAACGTGTAATTACAAGAGAAACCAGTTTTTGCAGTAATTCATACATTCTATCTAAACACGCAACTAGTTACGTTACATCTAAAATAGAAAGAACTTGGGCGCGGATAATTTCGACGGATATACGCAGCTCTTTACTTTCTCCGACTAACAAACTCCGGGAATCCGGATGAGGAAATTCAATCTATTCTCTCTCTCACGTGTACAGGTTTGCGTTAAATAATACAGGCAAATTAATATAAAGCCACAGCTTCAGTATTTCTATACAGCCATTTCTGTACAAAATTAGACATTAATTGAGCTCTATAAAGCTAGCAGGAACAAATCAGCAGAATCAAATCGGACCTATCGGAATTTTTAGTCTCTCATTGTATTAAATTGTATCATTAATGATAATTTCGTATCATGTGCATTTTCGAAAAAAATCGTGGCGGTGCTAGCTTAATATTAAGCTGCCAGAACCAATTCAAAATAAAAGAAAGCAAGAAAAATAATATCAGAAATCAATAGGATTGAATTTGTACTATTTTGTATGAATTTCTGCAACTTATAAGCGTGAATAACTTTACAAAAAAAATCTCAAATTTTTTTCGCAAAACACATGTTCCATGTTTTTATCTGTAGTAACATGTTTGCAAATTTGAAAAAAAAATAATAATAAAATGATGTTCCAAAAGTACCTGGTTTGATGTACGGAATGCCTCATGGATTGTAAGTGTGTACATATAATAAAATCATTTAAGGAGAAAACATGTAAAATATTAATTTCGTTTCAATAGTACAAATTAGTACAAATTCAGTTGTGTTAATTTTTGTTCTTGTGTTGATTTTTTTTATGGTCCAGTCAGCTTAAATATTAAATTAGCAGCGCCACTGTTTTATTGGAAATGACACACAACATAGAATTGTTTTTGGCAATACAGAATACAAATTCAATCGTATTGATTTCTCATATTATTATTTTTTTTTTTATTATTTTAAATTGGTCCTGCCAGCTTAATATTAAAGTTAACACCGCCATGATTTTTTTCGAAATAGCATACGGTACAAAATTATCAATAATGGTACAATTTAGTACAAAATAAGTACTAAAAATTCCAACAAGTCTAATTTGATTCTGCTAATTTGATCTTGTTAGTTTTATAGAGCCCATTAATTGTAAATGTTGAGCTAAAAATCATATTCTTACCTTTTGATTACAATTCACTAAAAATACTTTCATTACTCTAAAAATTTTATTTAATTAATGGAGGCTTGTGTTTATCAGTTAATCTCTACAATGATTTTACTTCAGTTAGAACTTTAAAATTTTTTCTGTAGGATTATATTATGAAATTTTTGTTAACATCAAATTAGCTAAGAAAATTTTTTATTTCTGCTAACGGCGATAATTGTTATTTCTAGGCAAGTCTAACACGTAAATGTATGTTTTTCTGTGAGACTGATGCGTAATTCTTTATCAAAGGCGGACCGGCGTTAATTACCTGCGAAAACGTTTCGTATTTTTCCACTTAATCAAATATTGCGCTAATAACCATAACTTGAGTATTGACGTACAATAATTTAAGTGGTAGGTAACCATGTGGATTGTTAACCCGATATATAAAATTTATTTTGAAAATTACTGTAATCTTTTTATAGCACTCTTTTGTGTTGCGTTTAAATTTAGAAGAAGGTTAGATTTTTTCATTTATTGTTTAACATAAAATCTACACGGAAAGAATGATTTTATATCGATAAAGTATCTAAAAATTTAGCTAGATACAAATTTGAAAATAATTTTGTTAGACCATTAAAATAATTATCTAAAGAACTCAAGCACAATGAACAATGCTGCAAAAAGTTTTGATATTTTAGCAACCAACTTGATCGTCTTATATAACTATTTTGATAATCCAATTTTGATAGAACAAAATCGTGTTCAGATCTGTATCTAGCTCTATATTCTTATGAATAAACCTCTTAATCTCTTATTATTTTAAATAAAATGTGTAAAAGAAAATTGGTATGTTCGAAGTGATTGTTAGGTTCGTGACATACAAACTTCGAGAAAGAAGGAATCGCTGTGTATATATTAGCTACCGCAAATATTAACTTTTTCTTCTTAAATACGATCTCTGTGCGTGCTATTTATCGTGTCCGAGATTCGTCGTTGCAACGATGACGATGTTTCGTCGTCTTCTTGATCGGTCTAACAGCTCACTTACTTTCCAAGTAAGGAAGGAAGGAGGTCACACGTGTGAGAGTAACCCCGAATACATATTTGTATGACGATTTGAGTGCATTGTAGCCCGGGAAGAAGGAAATTCTCTTATTTACAAGAGTCCCGCTTTCATTTTCGCATCTTCTGCTGTTTTTTTTAATTTTTTTTTTTCTCGGAAAATTTAATCGACCCTCGGCTCATGCACCGGACACACTCGGAGTAGGCGCGCTTCCGCGTCGAGACGGCTATTCCAATAGGAGTTAAGTGTCGGGCTCATTATGAACCAACGCGGAAGACTCAACACGGTGGTGGCCAATGGTGCGGCATGGCGCGGCGCAACATTACGCAAACGCACAAGAAAGATTCCACTTGCACAACACGCAACGCGTTATTATGCTCACGTAACTTTATATATACGCACGGCATGTATCGCGAGATGTCCCCGTCGTTACTTTTACAGCAATATCGCTTAATCGCTCGTTAAGGAGTCGCAAATCTTTATTTCGCGGCCGCGTCCTCGCGGGGCATGCAGAAATTGCTTTCGGAACGAGAACAGCCGATGCACGCACGCGGCCGGTCTCGAATGACTACACTTTCAAGGTTCCGCGGAGAGACAAGCGGAAAGACAAGCTTTATCGAGACGAGTGGAATCATTTCTATAAAATCGTTTATGATTTTTTAATCCTACGTAAAACATATTAAATTTTTTTCTAAACTATTAAAAATAATCTTACAAGAAAATTTTCTTTGAAAGTTACGCACAAAACATATCCCTGGAATTTTTTCTTAAAACAAAATCATCAGAAAATGGCATGATATTTTAGTAGCACAGATTATTGGCGCAATATTGATTACAAATTGGCCCTCAACATTAATTCGCGCTTGCAAAATAGACGCTTTACCTTTTATATTGGCATACATTTGCATTTAATTTACAATTGATATATTGATCAATATAATCGATGTTTAATTAATATATTATCAATAAATTGTGTTATACTATTGTACGAGTACATTTATGATATATGTTCTATATCTTTAAATTTTTTACTCAAGTATCTAAAAGGAAGATATTAAGAAAGGACTAATTTTGTCTAAAAAATGTGTAAGTAAATAGAATAGTGTTCTTTTGTAGATTTTTATCTTCTGGATACGATAAAATTATTAAGAAATTTATAGCGTTTGGAAAACACTTTGAAAATTGAGCATAAACATGGTGCATATCATATATAGTACAGATCTTAAAAAAATGTTTTGGAGGTTCCGAGAACATTCAATGTCCTGAGAACGATTTCAGAAAGGTCTTTGGGATAAAGGATGCTGTATGGGGTATCCAAATTTCAAATATTCTTACTCAATTTTTGAATTATTCTCAAAACGCCACAAACTTTTTAATAACTTTATTGTGTGTGTATATATATATATATATATATATATATATATACATATATAAAATATATTATATATGTATATCTNCATGCGCAGCGATATATTTTATCTAGAAAATTAAAATAAAAAAATACTATTCCTCTTACCTATCTTTTTTGACTCTTTTTTAACATCCTGCCTTAGCTAAATATAGATCTGAAAATAATTTTATTGCATAATTAAAATAATTGCATAATTAAAATATGTGGGAATTCAAGCATGATGTTCAATGCTGCAAAAAGTTTTAATATTCTACAATCAGCTTGAAAGTCCTACAATTATTTTGATGGTCAAACAAAATTATTTTCAGATTTGTATCTATCCAGATACAATAACATACACGTTGCATAAGATATCTAAAAAACATTTTTTAAATATCTTATGCAACATGCATATGTATTATCTGTAGGATAGCTAAACTTTTAAGTATTTCAGTAAAAAATTTTTATGTTGCACACACACACACACACACACACACGCACACACACTTTAAAAATAAATAGGGAAATAAAATGGGAAATAGGATTCATTAAATATTATATTATCATTATCGTTAAATATAATTATATTAATTGAGAATCTGTAAGAATAAAAATACTAAGAATATGATCTTTCACGAATAAGTTATAAAGTAATACTTATCTTAGAGAGAATAACTAATCCTAATTAATTACTTCCTTGAAATCCCAAGAGATAAAAATATAAAAAATGAAAAAATTTTAAGATAAGAATAGATGATTGTAACTTGGCTATTACTGTAAGTATACACAATGTAGATGTAATATTGATTTATGCCTTTAAACATTACGTCTCAATTATGTGCAACAATTACATTATTACTTATAGTTATAATTTATCTTGGATAAGTATCACTCACGGAAGAATTTTTAATAATTTTTTAATGAGTTTTGAATGGTTTCTTTATCATCGTAACTAATAGCACTAACGTTAATACGTAATCGTAATTGGACGTTGAAAGCCCTTGGCTAGTGTCGCCAATTTTGTTAAATGATTTATTAATGACTGCAATTCGTTGCGATGATCAAGAAGAATCAACAGTTCCGCATTTAGTATTTTATTCGTAAGTTTTCGCAGCAACTTTTTTTGCAGAATAGTAAAAAATAAGTTGATATCGAAATATTACGAATGTTAATCGTGTTGAACTTAAAATTATTACATAATTTCATTATTATATGTGGACGAACGAGTAAAAATTAGCTAATTTTTCCCGAAAAATGATTAAAAAATAAATTAAGTTAAATTTTTTGCAGTGAGAAGTCAAATTAATTTTTTTTATAAGAATGTTATGGTAGTTATATTTCGGTATTCCCAATAGTTTGAGAGAATCAGTTGTTCGTTCAAATCAACGCGTTTCGTCAGCCGCGAAATAACGGTACGGATGCTGTGTGAATGTTCGTTGAATCCCTAACGGTGCGACCTATTTTTCTTCTTGTACTACTGCCATAGATACATTTCGTTTATAACTCGCCGAACGGCACGGACGATTTGGACTTCGCTTAATGACGTTTGTACAGAACAAAACCATGTGCATTTGGAACGTCGAGAAAGTTCGTGAAAGTGCAACCTAGCGAAAAATTTTTGCGTGTTGCCTGCTTAAACATTGTATGTTTATTTTTGCATTGCTCGATCGTGAAACGCTGACGTGGAAAAATTGATAGATTGAAGGAGAATACAATGAATTATTTTACAAATTTAATTTTTCTAATCTAGAAGTTGTTTTAAATGCACAGATTTGACATTCATATTCATAATAAATCAAATCGTATAGTGATAAGAAGCTTTGTATTACATAAATTTTGAAAGCGATTTTATTATACGCAAGTATATATAATTAAATTATAATATTTATTGTTATTATAATTTATAATGATATTTTACCTGTACAGTTGAAATTAAAGATGTATAGAAGACATTTCAAAATAACGAAATTATGAAAAAATTACAGATTATTTTAAATCACATTTAAAAATAATACGATAAATTTGATAACAGTTTATTATCTGGATCATGATAATATATTATATATTATTTTAATAAAAATAGTAGTATTTTTTAAATATATTTCTATACATTTTTATTAGAGGCATTAGAGGCACAATCTGTGCCTTAATAAAAATGTATGAAAATGAATTAAAAATGAATGATAAAAATCTCAACTTTTTAATGTAAGTACATTATTCAAGATTATTTACGTAGTTATATTGTGATGCATAAACTACTTGTCCAGTAAATAAACAAAAATTTCTTAAGAATATAATTATTTATTAGAATGGATGAGAAATTTTAGAATTAAAAATCTGAATATTTCGATGATTTGAGGCACTTGAATTATTAAAGATATATGTGACGTACAGTCCTTGCAAAAAAAAAATTAAATTTGAAAATGTGTTTAATATTTACAGTTTAAATAAACTATATACATATGAAAGTTGTTTGAATAAGACTACATTTTTATTTAATAACACATTTTTGTTAGATACTATTTATTTTATTATTTATTCTGTTAGATATTATTTATATATATGTTTATTCGTTAGATATTATTTTTATTGTTAAAAATTAAAATTTAAAAATGATAACAAAAATTTAAATGTTTGTTTTTAATTACTTTAAATATTCAAAATAACTTATGCAAAGTTTCATTGCGATTCATTGATTAATTATAAAGATATAGAACAATAATTATTTTTTGTTTATTTACTGGACAAGTAGTTTATGCATCACAATATAACTACGTAAATAATCTTGAATAATGTACTTACATTAAAAAGTTGAGATTTTTATCATTCATTTTTAATTCATTTTCATACATTTTTATTAAGGCACAGATTGTGCCTCTAATGCCTCTAATAAAAATGTATAGAAATATATTTAAAAAATACTACTATTTTTATTAAAATAATATATAATATATTATCATGATCCAGATAATAAACTGTTATCAAA
This sequence comes from Acromyrmex charruanus, assembly GCA_017607545.1. Classification (NCBI taxonomy): domain Eukaryota; kingdom Metazoa; phylum Arthropoda; class Insecta; order Hymenoptera; family Formicidae; genus Acromyrmex; species Acromyrmex charruanus. Next base: position 1,455,235 of record JAANIC010004352.1, read on the forward strand.
TTTATCGTATTATTTTTAAATGTGATTTAAAATAATCTGTAATTTTTTCATAATTTCGTTATTTTGAAATGTCTTCTATACATCTTTAATTTCAACTGTACAGGTAAAATTAGAATTAAATTGATAGATATTAATACAAATCAAAAATTAAAAAGTAGCTTTTAAGAACTGACACAAGTTGTGAGTAATTATGAATTTTGTAATTATAAATTCTTTATTAAAAGAGACGTACCTATAAATGTTTCGATTTTAGTTTGGATTCTTTTATGAATAAATGTATAAATAGACTTAATGATCGCATAAATTAATTATAAATAATTTGTCTTGAATATCACAGTAAGAATCATAAAAAGTAATAGTATATGAGAGTTAATATGATCGAATGTTCTCATGTCCACATCTTATTATTAATTGTTCATTAAATTCCAGTAAACTAAATCAACAATGCAACAATATAGGTGTTATAAAGAAACTACTGTTATAAAGAAATTAATTGTAACAAAATATGCATTTATATGAACAATTGAGGTTGATAACGATATCTGCGTGTGCATGATCATCAAATTGTCAGGTTTACTATATATTATATACAAATATTAGTTATTGATGAATTAAATTAGAAATACAGATAAATTAAAGCTTACATGAAAATTAACGCTCATATTTAGTCATAGACTGTGAAATATTAGCAATGAAAATATTATAGATGTAATGAATATGAAAATCATTTCGGAGAATCCGAGTCAAATCAATAAACAACATAGAACAAAGAGGGAAAAATATCATAAATTCGCGAAAATATTCAAATAAATTGGATCCAGAGATGAAGCGTCAGTTTCAGTCCGTGTTTATGTTTTTTTATATAAATTATCTCCGAAATCAGTCTTTTTGATAAAAAAGTCTTTTTCTTCGTCACAAGTTTTAATCTTATCTTAATCAAAATTGTGCTCACTTTCTAAACGATGTTCAGTGACAACAGTATTGAATCGTGTTCCAATTGATATAATTTCTATACTCTTTAACATGCTATTAGACATCGATTAGTGGTTTGACCAACATATGAGGCATCACAGTCTTTGCAATCAATACTATAAGTCTACTACATTGGATCAAGATAATATAGGGAGAGCATCTTTTTTCTGCACTTTTATGAATTTGTTAAGTTTGTTAATTCTCCTATACTTATTAACGAATCTGTTAAAAAATTTTTTTTTATTTTTCTGAGATATATGCGGAATGTACGATATGGAGAAAAAACGTTTTTGTTTAAATTTTTATTTGTATCTGATAAAGTTGAATTTTTTAGTCGATCAAATTTTTGTGTAATCTTTTTTTTAATAGTAAAGAATATTAACTTTAACAGATATCTACACTGAGAAACCCATTTAGTTGAATCAATTAATTTCTTGTTTGGATATGGGCAAATAAATCCTTGGTTGATGCAATAAAATAATTTAGTTGAAGCAAATTATTTAATTAGTGTAACATTTTATTTGTTTTTGACAAAATTATTTACAAACCAAATGTTTGACATTTCTTCAATTAAATTATTTTATTGCATCAATCAAGAATTTATACTCATTTTCAATTTTTACTCATATCCAAACAAGAAATTAATTGATTCAACTAAATGGGTTTTTCAGTGATTATTTAATAATAATAAGTCTTATTAAAATTTATATTTATTCATATTAAAGAGAATCCAAACTAGGATTGAATATATAATTTATAGTTATGCAATTTGTGTCGGCTCTTAAAGGTTATTTTTTAATTTTTGATTTATTTATTAGAGCTTTTATTTGAGAGATTTATTTATTAATACAAACTTAGTAATACAAACAATATTAATAAAAAGATATTAGTACAAATTATTTTAAGGATTGCTTCCATTTACTATAAAAGTTTTGTATTTTAACTTAATTATCTATTTAAAATTTTTAAAAAAGAATATTAAGTGTTACTAATAATTTATATTCTCTTTTAAATTTCAATATAACTTTTTTTCTCTTTTGTAAATAATTTATTCGAAGATGCAGATATGCTAAATAAAATTACTAAGAGCATTAATTAACCTTGTCATATATAAAATTACCGAGATGAAATAGAAAACACGTTTTTGTTAAGTGTCTGTAATAATATATATAAGCTGAGATCTTCAATATATAAATAATAAACTATCGTGAAAAAGAATATTTGTAAAAAGGATATTTGTAAAAAGCGTAGTTAATTTTTGCTTAGATTTAATGATACGTAATTTTGAATCTTAACACTATTACAATTCGGGATTTATTATTAATGATTATCATGAATTGATGATTGGAAGAAATCGAGCGCGCAACGTTTTACATAGCGTAATTAGCATAACAACGATGAATAGCAATCACTTGGACACAACATTAGGAGCAACGCAACCGTATAGAATATTCTCTTATGTAAATCGTAACGCTGGTCGATTTCTCGCCATGGCTGGCGCGAAAAAATAAGTGAAAGAGGCACCATAAACATATCGAATGTGCCTTCTGAAGTAGACGACCGATCGTTGAATTATTAAATTTTTGTGTTGAGATTCGATCATTTAAGGGGATCCTAAAGTCGTCTGTTTCACCGATTATTTTTCAAATAAGTATTTTTCTCTGCCTTTACATTGAGATTTTTAAATCCTATATAAGTATAAGCGATAATATAATCTAAATTTGTCGACTCTATGACAAAAATGAAACAAAATTGAAAGATTATGGTTTTGTTATTATCGATTTCTGATGTCGAGTCGCAATAATATTTTTTTTAGATCTATACACGTTTTATACTTTGTACGCATGAAACAATTTTGGTTTGGACTAGGAATTACATGAAAAAACAATAGTGTATTTTTAGAATTAGGCTTAGATACCTAATATAAAGGATTAGAAAATTTATGTGTGCATGCGATATTGATGTTATAATGTGTACTGTGTGTAGTGATGTCAATACACATAAATCATGTGTATGTCTTGAATCGCTAATATAGACGGCTTTAAGATCTTCTTAAAATATGGTTTATTTCCTAATAACAAGCTATTAATTACCTATTTCTAGCTCATTAATTACCTATTTCTTTTCCTGTTTGAAATAAAAAGAATGTTTCAATTATTTGCGTTATTGCTTTCAATTTCAGCAAATTCGGTAATTATTATAAAATTGACATAATCGTAATTGTAAATTGTAATTATCAAAAAAGGCTACTTTTTTGCTAGAGTTAATTTATAATATTTAAATTTACTATTAAATGTACGATCCTTATATATACTTAAATTTGTTTATATTATAGTTTGTTTGTTATTATAGTATGAGCACATGATTATTTATTGATCGAAAAGTAAATTAAAGTTTATTTTGAGATAATGAATTTAGTTGTCCGAACTTTATACATAATACAAAACCTGCACAATTAACAAAACGTTATCACTGAATACTACAGACAATGACTCTTTACGTATGTGTATATTTATTTTTAATACGTGGATTTTTGTAGTTATTGTGAAATCACTTAATAGTTACAAAATTACTCAGCAGCACAACAAAGCTCTAACAAAGATAAGAAAAATTAAATTTAACCGTTTGCAAGAAAGAAAAGGTATATAACAAACAACCGATTTCGGAAAATAATTCTGAAACTGTTATTTTATAAAATTAATCATACATTAAAATCAATCAAGAAATATATAGATCTTTATTATGTAACATTTTGCATTCTCTTAATTATATTGAGAATGGTGAGCCACTTCTAATAATTATTGTAAAAATTGTATATACTATTATACTATATACTATTATATTTGATAACTTTTCTATTTATATTTAACTTAACTGTATTTATTTATATTAAGATAAGAATATGTACATAATGTTATTTAGAACAAAATTTCAGAATTTTTCAGAATATGATTTTTTTAACTACTATACGCGATGATTTTTAATAAAGTTGTGAACAATCAAAGTCAAAATTCTTGTTTTATTTAACTTGCAATGACAGTAACAAAAAAATTTTAGGAACATAAAAAAAGTAGTTTTGTAGGGAAAATTTTAAGCGTCCATGTTAGAAAATTTTCTTAAGGTCCATAAAGTGACAAAAAAATTTCCCATTTTATTCAACTTTCAGTTTTTTATATGTAAAAATTATCAAACTTACAAAAATTCAAATAATATAATGATCCTTTGAAAGTAAAAATTTTAACCTTTTTTGAAATTTAAATTTGATTCATTTTTAACAAATATATTCTATAATTTTGAGCTAAAAATTACTTTCTTTTCAACCCAATACTTGTAGGATGCTCAAGCTGATTGTTAAAATGTCAAAACTTTTTGCAGCATTCATTACATGCTTGAGTGATCTTAGTTATTTTAATAATCTAACAAAATAATTTTCACACACACAGATATCCAGATAAATTTTTAGATATTGCAAAATTGTTCATTCCTTATATACCTTAATTGATATGAACTTTCATAATAGATCATTTTTGTTTATATAATATAATCTTATTTTTTAAAATTTT
>JAANIC010004352.1:1459848-1475457 GCA_017607545.1 Acromyrmex charruanus
GCGTACACGGAATGCAGTGCGATTTTTATATCAGAAAAAAATTTTTTTGCAAAATTTTATTCATACATTTTCTAAATGAAAATAAATTAAAAACATATTGATGCTATTTTATCATGTTTTTGAAGATTTTGTAATAACTATATACTTAAATGTCGCTACTTGAGATACAACTTGATAAGAGAAAATTTTCTAATTGATAGTAAAAGCTGTAAAGGCTAAAAGTAGACGTGAATAGTGATCTAGCTTGCATAAGAAAGTCTTACTTGTAGAACAAATATGTATATACAAATAGAAAGCCTGCATTTCGAGTATATGATACTTTAGAACATTTAATTGTGATCCTTTCGATTCATAGATATATTCTTAGATTAATAAATTAATATTCTTAAAACAATGTCCTGAATCTAATTGACTTATTTTTCCAACAGTTCAAATATATTAATTAGAAAATTTTCTAAATTGTTTTAGAGTTCTTGATCAATAAAATAAAAAAAGATTACCACACCACTTTGTTTTTAAATTATATATTTTTTAAACGAAAGCTAAAAATAAAACTTAAGAAATAAAAATACAAATTAGAAAATATCGTCTATCACATAATATAACAGTTTTTATATAATTCTGTTTGCAATTTTGCAATAATTAACTTTTTCGTGTGATAAAAAATAAGTGTCTGATACAGTATACAGTAATCCTACACATTCCTATTTTTTTCTTTTTACAGAAATATCTGTACAAAATATTTACAAGTGAATGAAGTATTATGAGAATTTCTAGAATTCTTTCACTTCGATGTAAAAATGTAATGTGATCGTTTTTTTTAAGATTTTTTCATAAATACAAAAATGCCTTCAACTCTGATAGGACTATTTAACACAATAACGTAACTGTATAAAGATTAGAGTAGCTTATGATCTGTCATCGTACTATGAAAAAAAATAAGAAAGAGAAAATATAAATAAAACAGATTTAGGAAATTACAAACATGTAAAACGATCTGACTTATTGATTTAAACGCTCTAATTATAAATAACGTATCCACTGTTATTTAAACTGCGCACTTTGCAAAAGAAAATGAAAAGAATTTTATTTTCACATTTGTATAATTCGTTTTTAGCCGATTTTATACAGAATATAGAAATAAACAAAACATTTATGTATAAATATATACATTATAAGTTTCTACTTCTTTAGTCATCTAAACAGATCATATTTTTATTAATATCAATAAAATGTAATATTTATTGTTTCGGAGAAATAAGAAGGTATCTCTTTAAGAGATCTATCGGCGACTTCTAATAATTTTGTTAAAGAGTAATTTTTCTAGAATTTATAAGTAATGACAAATATAATATTAAGTTGAAAATTAAAACATTCTAACGGATTAAAACGCGCATGCAAGATCTCCGTGTACGATATCGCGTTGCTGCCTGTAATTATTATTTTTATTGTGTTTCGCTGCCTTCCAATTTTACCATCCCATAATCTTCACATTAAGTTCTATTAGAGCGTACCGGAATCGCCACAGGTGGTTGCCCGTTACGCGAAAAGTAACCGTTGTTGAATGACACACCAAATAAAGAGAGGCTATACTCGGGGAAAAACGAGAAAGCTGGGAACTACGTGACAATGATTACGTATCGGCAAATTCCAGAGATATAAGTGAGAAAATTATAAAAGATGCCAAAACTCGTCGTCGGGCGTGACTCTGTACGAACATTACGAACGATTGTTATCGATATCGCGATGTGATGAGATATTACAAACTTCACAGTTATTATATAAACTTCTGCACTTCACATTCGTGATTAAAGTCGTGTTATCGTGGATGGTTCTTGAGAACGTTAAGTATACTTGTTAACTGCAAGCGTCAAAGTCAAGATGTTGTATTTGTAAATTCGAAGAAATTACGAAATGAAAAAAGTTTCTCAACCATTCGGGTGACGGTTAAATTGTTTGTCTAAATGCTGGATAATATGCACAATGCACATTCCAGTCTTAAATTTTGTAAATGTAACACCTACATATCAACTGTCAAAGCGAATTCTGTTTGCCAATTCTATAATGTCTGCATTTAATATATTAAAAAAAAAAAAAATACACTTAGATAACGCAGGAAAAATCGATAATGAGAAAAGAAAGTAGATACCGGACGTAAACGCCGTGAAAGAGAGAAATCAAATACAAAAACTATGGCAAATAAGTGGAATGGTACGATTTAATGGCTTTAATACTCCCGTGTTTATTCGAAGAGGAGAAACGGCATATTTTAACGGCATAATCGATATCAGTAAGAGATGCTGCAACAGCTTGAATTTTCGTTTAATATTTTTTTCTTGATTCATAAGTTTTAGTCGAAAAAGATTCACGTTGAGGTTTTCCGTTCAATCTCATCAGAGAAAAAAAGAAGAATCATTTAATCCATTTTTATTTGACGCAAATCTTTTCGTTTAATGTTAAAGTTTGTAATTAGTAAAAAAAAAGAATATATTAGACTTGAATATAAGTAGAATCACAACATGCACGATATGAAAGTAAAGATATCTACACAAAAGAATATAAATAACATATATTATTATCTTTATCTTATGAAGAATAAATGAAATAATAAACAAAATTAATAAAGTTAAGTAAATTAAATATACTAGTTGTACGTTCAACAGCGCAAGGTTACTTTTGCAAGATTTACAGTTTTCAGAACTACAGTTCTCTCTGGAACTATTAGTAAGATCTAATTATGTCTGTTAAAGGGTTGTGATGAGACTTACGCTGACATGAAGTCGATTTCAATCGCCTTGTACCCTCGCGGAAATAGAGAAGTCGATTAGAAAACGAGTGAATCGAGGAAACGTGATAAACTAAGATACGATTAGAAAAAAACGCATGTCGCGAATTCACTGCGAAATAAATACTCGTGTGAACGTGTCCTGCATATCGATCAACAATGTTAATCTTCCACTAACCTTATTGAACGACGAGAGATAATCGACAAAAGGAATTGCTCGGATCGCAGCGATAATAGCGAACAGGCAGATAGGCAGTCAGTCAAGACGAGCGAATGTGCGCTGGCAGATACTCAGGCAAATAGGCAGGCAATATCAGGCGGACTTGAATATCAGTAGATATATATGTAATAACTTTCTCCTCGCGCGCGTGGATCTATCGATCCTCTTTTCTGCCTCGACGACTTTTCGCGAGTAAAACAGCTCGCATTTTGTCACTCAGGTCTTGAGCTGACGCGGTCCCACTTTTGCCACCTCTCTATCTTCGTACCCCTTCTTCAGTAATATCGTATCGTATCGGGCTATCGTCTTCCTCCTCCTCTATCTACGTCAGCGTTTGGTACGAAGTAAAAGAAAAGATGAAATCAAAGATGAGCATTCTTCGATTTATTTTTCGCGAACACAGGGATAAACTAAATCCCTCCTTAGGGATAAGCGATGCACTCATTGAGAAAAATGTCTGCTTGAAAATGTCTGGATAAATCACAAGATTCTGATTATATCAATCAGAATTCTGAATAAGAATTTATCTCAATTAGCATCAGACTTCTAATAGATTTAACATAAAAAATTCTACTATATAATTTATTTGTTTTTAACTAGAATTTCAAATATTTTTTCATAAATCACAAGATTCTGATTGTATCAATTAGAATTCCAAATGAGAATTTATCTCAATTAGTATCAGAATTCTAATAGATTTAACATAAAAAATTCTACTAATTTATTTTTAACTAGAATTTCAAATATTTTTCTCAGTACTATGCTGTAAAAAACGCACAAGGAGGAAGTTGCAAACAAGGTCGAATGTTATATGCTCTTACTTAGGAATTTGAATCTACATTGAAATAAACATTATTCTTGTCTATAACAGAAAAATACGCATATATGAATAATAAACTATCTGTAAAAGTTAAACCATTCAATGAGTATCAGACATAATTTGTTCTTCGAAATTAGTTTTATCGTAATGTAAAAATTTCTCTTGCAGAGACAAATGTGATATTTCTAATATTTCGACTACCTTACTTAACTCATTATTTAAATCCAAATTTAAATTATTTGTTACGACATATTAATTTTTTAATTTACATAATCAATTAAATTTTATTTAGAATTTAAAATTAAAATTAAAGTAACGATAAATTAGTTAATCCATATTATCATTAGGAACGGATTTTCTTAATCGAACCTAATGATATATTCTTCGAGTCATTATTTTAAAATTGACTGAAAATTTATTGAAAACACTATGCGCATTTAATATTATTATATAAAGCTATATTATAAGCAAGTGTCAGGCATTAAAACAAGTTGTTTGTTGAAATACCATTTATAACTTTATATAGAAGCTTCTACATTTCGATTCTATATACCATTTAATTTATACGGAAAAATTTTATAGCTGATTAGTTTGAATATTAAATGTTTATCTTCGGAGAACAGCCTCCGGGCTGACTTTTAAATACTGACTTTTATGAAAAGAAATAGAATTGATAGAGTATTCCCAAGATTAGTGATTACAATGTAAATGAAATTTGTATTCTTCGACTAATTGTAAGAAGGAAGCACAGTTGCGTTACCGGTATTGCTGTACCAGTTTTATGAATATCGACCTATTAACAACGGTTATCCGAACAGCCTTTGTATTGTGGAGGGGATTGGATCCGTTCACGAGTCAACGTAAGAACATCTTTACGCACTGAAGAGGTCTCAACCAGAACTAGGTGACTTAACTGCAATTCTGAATCATCTGAGCCACATACCGCTTCTTGAGAAGATACTGAGAGGACGGAGCAAAATGAAAAATATATACTTCACTTGATATTTAATGTTACTTAATATAATGCTAATTTGATTAGCATTTTACATACAATTCACGTGTCAACGCGTGTCTTGAGTCATCAATAATTTTTATTGCTTTCTTTTTTTACTGCGTTATGTCATTTCATTTCGTTATCTTTTCTATCGCGTATTATGCTTATTCTAAAGAATGGATTATATAAATTGTTTTGTAAATAAATTTGTTAATTTTTTTCGCAAGAATTAATCATTTACAGATTTTAATATGTCACTCAGCACAATTAAGATCGTTTGAAGATGCGAAAAAGCATCAAATTGTAAAATTGCTAATCAATTTAACTCGTGATATAACTACTGCGATAGTTTAGCGTTTCAAGACCGAAAAACCTTTTCGGCGCGTTTCAAAGGACTATATATATGTACGTAGTATATAAATTCATACAGAATCATACCAACCAGCCAAAGATCCAGCCAAACCGTTTAAGGCATTGATTTTTATAGTTTGTGTTATCATATGTACGGTTTTATAATATATTATATTGTAAATTTTTTTAATATCTGTCTTGTAACATCAAGAATCAGTGCGTCTGTGATTTAATGTTAAAGTCTTTATTTAGTAGAGTACCAAAAATTTGGAGTGTTTCATCAGGGCCCATCCAAAATTACAAATATCTAATAATTTGGATTAAAAATTATGTGTATATCTTAATGAAATAGTATGGAACATACGATAGTAAATTAAAAGAGCTGCATCTTCATCAAATGAAAACAAGATAACATTATGTTTATTTTTCAAAATTAAATTTGTATGCAAGCATGTAAATATCTTTCCAAAATGGCCTATTACTTTTTTGTGGCCATCATAATCGTAATTTTTTAATTATAATCTTGTTTTTTAGAGAAGTGGTAATATTTAATGGTATTATAGAAGTCTGTGATAATATTTATGTGCAATTAAAGAAACGTTTCCGATCCTTATCTATCACTAAGTTACACATTAAGGATTTCATTTTCAACATTTTTTTCTGTAATAAACGATTTTTTTTCTTATTTCATCACGTTAATCTGTCCTAAAATTTTGCACACGTCAAGTTCGGTTTTATTATATAAAAAAAATTTAATTTTATTATATTAAACATTTCTATAGTAACTTGATTTATTAAAGAACGATATTAATGTGATTCTTTAAATTCTACGCTAAGTTAACGATGAAATAAGAGAGGAAAAAAATGTTGAAAGTATAAGCTTTGTATAACTTAGTGATAAGGCTTGCAGACGCTTTTTTGACTGCACACAAATCTTATTACAGATTTTTTTTAAAAACGAGATTATAATAGTTAAAAAAATTACGATTTATTACAAAAGAGTAATAAGTCAACAGAAAGGAATGATAAGTTAATACATAATTTTATGCATGTTTATGTACTCGTGTATAAACATGCATATAAAATTAACCTCTCAAAAAGCAAATGTAATCTTATCTTATTTTTCGCTCGATAAAAATAGTTCTTGATTTACTATCATATGTTCCATATTCATTCAGATTCAGTTTCATTAAGATACGTAATTTTAATGTTTTATTCAAATTATGAAGATATTTGTAATTTTGAATGAATCCTGGTGAAGCACTCTAAATTTTTGACACTTAAAGAATCAACTTAAAGCTGAAACTTCGTACTATCGAATGGTATAATTGTCAATTTTTTTTTAAAACAAACATGATACAAATGAAGTAGTGCTATGAATTTTTATTCCAACCTATAAAATCTCGAGATGTTATATGGTCAATAGCTGAAATTTTAAGATTATCTGAAGTTGGACTTTAATCAATCTTAAATATAAAACCGGAGATCCGACGAATCTGTCCTATGGTAACATTAAGTTGAGAAAATATATGTATGTAAGGAGAAAGGAAGGAGATCTCGGAATTCATATTAAAGTTTTTTTTTTGTCATATTACTTATAGAATTATGGCAAAGCCATTCAAATATCATGTAAGTTATCTTTGCATGTTTATAATCCAGTATAATAAATAAGAATGAATTAAACTGAATTGAAATTTTATCTATCCGAATGCGTATTTTAAATAACAAAAACTTTTTTAAATTTAATTAGATTAAATTGGAGATTGAATTGGATTCAATTGGATTAAAGAATTGCATTTCCTATATAGAATTTTGAATTAAAAAGTATTCGCAAGACACAGAAAAGCTGATATTTTATTTTTTAATTGAAAAAGTATATAGAAATGTGCATTCAATTCATATAAATGAATGTAAACATGCATTCGGATTGAAAAGGATTTATTTTAATGTTTGTGAATGCATATTTCTGAAATTTTTAATCCATTCTTATTGAATAATAAGAGTACCTACTTATATTGAAATAAGGCACAAAATAAAGCACAGCAAAAAAAAATCTTTATGTATAATTTATGTATTTCGCGCGCAATCACAGTATTTCATAAAGCGATCCATTAATTTATAATTAAATACGCAAAGTAGCGAATTTATAGTAATATCATTTACACCTTTAGAAACTAATCTATAATTTTAGTGTGTCCTCCATTAAAAGTCAATTATAATTATTGTGAATATTTGTGATGATATTTTTATTATGAAGACGTAAGTCGGTACATACATCTGGTTCATTTTAAATGTATACTTTTTTCAGCTCCATATTAATTTCGTAAATAATGGAAGGTAAAATGCAGATTGTCAATACTGGCTTCCGTTATTACTTAATAGAAATTTTTAGTGTCATTTAACTCACTTTGTGAGTTCTTGTTTACATTTTTAAACATGCATTTTACATTTAATTATTATGATTATACTGTAAGTATTGTAATTGAGGTGTTTAAGACATAATAAAGGTTTATATAGTGTGCAACGATACGCAATCCTTTTTAAACTGATTTTCGGATATAGAAATAAAATGTTACGAGCCGTATAATGTCTATTTCATAGATGTATACACTACCTTTTATAAATTCGGGAACGCTTGCGACTTTTTGCATTTTACAAAAACTTAATAGTATCTCGGGGATAAGAAATCGTACACAAGTTTTTAAAAATGCATTTTAAAGAGGAAAAATAGAGCTTCAACTTAACGTTTGAATTTTGTTTCTATGATATTTTGTTCTTGAAGTGTATAAAATTGAAAATTAATATTTTTTTCAGTATTGTTGTATTCTTTAAAGTGCTCTACTTAGATGGAACATCAGACAAAATTTAATAAAACATTAAGACAAGCATTTTAAATTTTAAAATGCTTCTTGAAAAAAAGTGTTACGATGATTTTTCACAAAGATATCGAATTTTTTTATTGTATAAAACTTTATTGTGTTAAAATTTATTTTTTCTATAATGTTTTTTAATTTTGAAACAAAAAAATGTACAGAAAAAAAGACAAAAAAAATATTTGTTATAATAATGTATTTGATCCATATAATTTTTTTCAAAATAGCATGCTTTTTCAAAATCATGTTTTCTATCTTCTCATTTAGATCATTGTATAACACCATTAGAATATTGTTTCGAATTTAGATACTTAATATAATATTGAAAATTGTACTAATATTAATTTTTTCCGCTGTGCTCATTGCACATATGTATTCTGTTTTGACCATTCAATAGTCAATCTTATATTTGTACTTAATTGTTACTTTTTTTAATAATAGAATATTACACAGAGTCACATTTTGTGTTATTTTCATTATTTTTCATGCAAAAACTTCCGCATTCTGTATTTCCTTAAACCATGGGATTTTCGACGAAATATTTTATATGTTTCCATCTTTGGTGGTGATAAACATTGATGCCAAGTTTGATTAAAATCCGAGTGGGTCAAAAATTAAGTAATGTTTCCTGAGAGTACAAACGTAGTATATAAATTTACATGAAATTATTTAAAACACTCAAGATCCAACTTTGGTATAAACATTGCTTCTTACTTATTTGTTCATATTATTATCTTAATAAATCGTTTATTAAAACTTATGAAGAAGAATGCTTGTCTGTTAAATTTTGCCTGATGATATTCCATCCAGGTGTAGAGCGCTCCAAAGAATAACAAAAATTGAACAAAATATCAGTTTTAAATTTTGTACACTTCAGGGACAAAATACCATAGAGATAAATGCTAAGTTGAAGCTCTATTTTTCTTATTTAAACATTTAAACGCATTTTTAAAAACTCTATGATTTCTTTTTATCGAGATATTTAAGTTTTTGTGAAATGCAGAAACGGTAATATAATATGTACATATGTATAATAGATTTTATTTAATTTGTGTAAATTACTATGTTATTTACATAATTTATCGTATATATTATTATATATGTACACATAATAAAGATACAATTTTTATGTCTAATATCAATAAGGCAATTATAGATGTGTGTTTATTAGAGGTGTGTGAGAATCTGAAAATATCGGGAACCCGATGGGACGGATCGGGAAGACATCGAGTCGGGTCAGGTCTCGCAAATTTCGACATTTTCGAAAGTATTCGGATTCTCGAAAATGTCCAGGATTCCCGAGGGAGTTAAAATTCTCGATAAAGTCGAGATTCTCGAAAGAATTTATGTTCTCAAAAATGTCGATAATCCGATTGCTATTTTCGAAAAGGAGTGAAAAATCGAAAATTCAAAAGAGTTTATTGAAACGAGTCTCGAAACGGTAATCGAATTTTCAGGAAAAATGATAGATTCGAGAATATTGAATCCATCGGGAATCTCGATTCTTTCGTGAATCACGATTCTTTCAAGAATCCCGACTCTTCCCGATCGGGAATCCCGAACATTCTCGAAAACCCCGACTCTGTCGGGAGTCCTGAATACTTCGGGAACCTGACGCGATCCCGATAAAAATTCCTGTCCAAATCTTGATTCGATCTATTCAGATTTCTCGTACACCCCTCGCGCGCGCGCGCGCGCATGTGTGTGTGTGTGTGTGTGTGTGTGTGTATAATTACATAGATTATAAATACATAGATTTATAATGACATGTATTTATAATTACTTTACTGATATTAGATATGATAATAATTATTTATTTGTTTATATGTATACATACATAATTTTATATTTTTGGCTGTGAGCCGACGAGCGGGCCGTAAAAAATTAATTGACGGACTGCAAGTTGCGTATCATTGCATTGCGTATCATTGCAGTTTCGACAACATTAGTCTTTTCCTGTCTTATTTTTTCAGTGATGGCAGAATTAAATGCGTTTTTATAATAATTGTGCGTGAAGATTAAACGGATATCACTTAATCAATTATAGCTGCGTTCAGCAAAAAAGTATCTCAGTAATTTTTAATATGATTGATGCTTGTCTTTAATTCTTCGGATTTAACAATGAGGTGTAAAAACCAGTTATATAATGAAGAATTATTGACCTTTTACTGAGCTGCCTTATTTACTGCATGCAGTTAATGTATCGCACAAGATATATTGTATAATAATAGCCATTTTATCGGAATACAAACCACTTAATTATTTTGCTTCTTTTTTTTTATACTTATCAAGACATAATCAGGTCCCATTTTTACATACATATACATACTAGTAGAAAGGCAACAACACAAGTAACAAATGGATAAATTCTAGAGAAATCACGAGTTACATGGAAGAACGCAGAGCTGGTGTATTTTTCGAATGTAGATTATAATATCGCCGTGCTTATCGCAAAGGTCATTCTGTAAGGCACGTTTTTACCCTTCTCATTAAATAATATGCGTCTTTCGTTAAACGATATCTGGTACTTGCGAGCGTAGCACGATATGGATAATGAAGATCGTGAGATAAAGAGATATCAGTATTAAGGAAGAACTGATATCATTTATTGTTTTTCATCAATGGAATTTCTCTGGAAAATTCCAGAAAAATTTCAGAAAGCAAATTTTGAAGAGAAATAATTTGGGAAAAATATTTAATTACTAGAAAATATGTAAAAATACTATAATATATATTAAGTAAAAAACATTAAATTCTGATCGAATTCATTGTGAACTAAATGCTTTTATGAATTGAATTCTTATAATTCTTATGAGGAATAGTTCACGATCAATAACATTATAATTCTTAAGAAATATTTATACAAAAGATGAAATAATTTATATCTCTAAACAAACTTGTTAGTAAAGTAAAGTCGCCTATTATGGGATAGGTTTTCAATATAAGATAGCGGGATTTCTGCTAAACTAATAATGGTTATGCATATGGTTGGTTTTATTATAAATTTGTTACTCAAATAGAGTGAAACATATTTAGTAGAAAACTCATTATTAAATCATGCGTGTAGTAGTTGTGAAAAAAGATTTTTGAAATTGGATGTTGTCGAATTTTATTGAGGTTAGTCTTCAAATCTTGTTTTATTATATAATAAATAAATATTATAATAAATATTATATTTAGTAATAAAGTCTGTATACAATGATAGAGTAAGGTCGTATTAATAGGAAAATACGTGATATAATGATTTGTTTAACTGTAAAGATTAGATTTGGTGATCATGAAACTGCAAGGCATGGAAGTCGTAATATGAGATACTCAAGGTATTCCTAGCTATATGAGAGCATCTAAACGATTCAGTAGTCTCAAAGCATATTATTGAACAAAATGTTAGAAATGATATTCTATTGTTAAGATTATTCACACAACATACACACATACTCACATACACACACACACACACACACACACACAAAAATTATATAATTATTATGTATAACATAATAATTATTCAAATTCTTTGTTCCTACTTGTATGTAATATAATAAAAGCATGTATAAAAAGCTTATCTTTATTTTTTCCTTAGTTTTTTGTTATGAGATACCTCATACAAGAAAATCCTTGTATCTCATATTAGGAACCCATTTTTTGAATGAGCAAAATCAGCACTTTCGATAAAAAATTTCATATATAACAAAGTATAGTTATTATTGATCGCTAACTTTAAGTGATAAATCTTGAATATATTTCTCATGAAATTGACACGAAAATAGGAGTTAAGGTTGCAAATTAAATAAATTATAAGTTTTTAAAAAAAGATATCTCTAAGATTAGGCGACTTTACCCTACTGTAATAGTTTCACCCATTATTTTGATAAAAAAAGAATTTTTATGACAAAAATAAGTAAATATGATAATATGGTTCGTATTATGCAATCTAATATGTAAAGATAAAGCCAACAACGAGGAAAATGTAGAGTAAAATTAAAATAATTTAGTAATTATGATAACTAAATTTACTGACAATGGTGATAAAAATATTAAACGTTTCAGAGTTTAATTTTTTCAGCAGTAACAGTTTTCATAAAAAATAGTGAAAATGCAAAAACGAAACATAATTAAAACGATGAAAACGATTAATGTTATCAAACATCTAATTAAATCAAATAAATAAACCTCGACACAAAAATAATATCAAAAAATGCAATAATCAATGTAACATTATTTATATAAATTAAAGTAATTAATATATGATGTCAATAAGTAAAAGTGAAGATGTATAATATAAATATTGTCAATACAAAACTATGGTAAATTAAAAGATTAATGCATTGACAATATTTATATACATTTATACATCTTTACTTTTATTTATTGACTTCAATACCTATGTTATATAATAACTAATTTAATTTATAATGCTTGCATCGATTATTTCAATATTGATGGGCCTTGTGTCGAACTTTTTTAATTATTTGACTTAATGAGAATTATACATTTAATAATAATTCATTATTTGAATTGTTTCAATTTATTATATTTCGTTTTCGTATTTTTACTATGTTTATACCGTTTATGAAAACTATTACTGCACAGTATAATCGAAACGTCAATATAATATTTTTACTACTATTATTAGTAAATTTGGTTATCATAATTAATAAATTATTTGATACTGTACAACTTGAATTGCTGTAAATCTTGAATTTACTCGTTGTAATCTTATCTCTATATAAATTTCCATAATATTTTCAAGAATAATAATAATGCAGCCTTCTTACGGACTCTCCCAAACAACAAAAAATCCAAAAAAATCAGGATGAATAAGAATCAGCGTGGTAGTTAATACGCAATCTTAAATCTTTATTCCAGAAAATAGAATCTTTATTTAAAAAAAATAGTATGTCTGTATTCAGTTCACTTTGGAACTATCCTCAGCAATACAAAATATCAATCCTCTTCATGTCCAAGGAAAAGTCACCATCAGATTAACAGATTTGATGTTGTAATTTATTCGAAACATTAAAACGATTATCTTATAAATATTTCGAAACTATTCTATCCAAGTTACAAATTAACATTAAAAAACTGACTCACTCCAAGACTCACAGAAGGAATCTTGACATTGGATCAAAACCAATTAAAATTTATAATCACTAAAAAGTATCAAGTTATCGAACGAGACGAATTTTTTCTATGTTTTGAGGTGAGTTTTTTAATGTTAATTTGTAACTTGTTGGATAGAATGGTTTCGTAATATTTATAAGGTAATTGTTTTAATATTTCGAATATAAATTACAACATTAAATCTGTTAATCTAAAGGTGATTTTTTTTGGATATGAAGGAATTGATATTTTGAGATCGTATCGCTAAGGATGGTTCCAAAGTGAACTGAAACGTACTATTTTTTGGAATAAAGATTCTATTTTCTGGATTAAAGATTTAAGATTGCGTATTAATTACCACGCTGACTCTCATTCGCCCTGATTTTTTTTTGGATTTTCAAGAATTTTTTATATTTTATGAAAATTTTTGAAAAAATATCTTGAACTTTTTCCGATTTTAATTCCGATTTAAACTTTATTCGGAAATTACAGAATAAGAAATTTTAGAAATTTTAAAATATTTCGGAAAGAATTCAGCAATAAAGAATTTAAAAAAAAAGTGTAGATTTCTTAGTACTTCTGGAAAGTGTTCCGATTTATATTTAAAAATTTGACAAATTTTCTAAAAAGTGTGATTAAATTATACTAATTACAGAATTTATACGAATTTATACAGAAATTATACAAATCCAGATATTATATCTTCTGTTTGCGCAGAAGATTTTTGAAAATTTAAGATAATATCATACAAAAATGTTTAACAGTAAAGAGAGTTTACGGTTAGAATATAATAAAAAAATACATAAAATAATTTTAATTGTTCCAATGTAAATGAATTCTCCTCGATCAAATCAAAACAATAAGGGCCGGTTGTTCCGTCTTCGGATAAATTATGTGATAATTTACCTACTGGATAATCAAAAGAATAAAAGAGTAAAAACACAAGAGAATGAGAGAGTATAATACAGTGAGCTAAATTTAAAATACCGAGAGATGGAACATCCTATATGTTTTATGATTAAAAATTACTACTGTGTATATGATTACTGTAATTATATATGTATATAAGGTTCATATGATGAATGTTGATATGAACTTCTTGATAAGTCCCATGAATTTTCAGAATGAGTCTCATTTATATTGAGCGGAAAAGAATAATTGGAATACCAATCACGATGGAAGATATTTTCCAGCTGTTGCCTTATGTTGCCGTTATTTTGATGTCCAACGCTTTCAAATACGGTACCAATACCTAAGATAAATGTTTACTATAAAATTTTGTAAGAAAGATACTTATATATGATATATTTTTCATATAATTCATTTACAGTAAGTCAAGTAAGATCGTGGTCGGCCTTACTCAAAGCTAATAAAAGATATCGTCCTAAATTTATCATGAATCCATAGAGAGCACCTTTGCCCTTGATGCACTATTAAGGAAGATTCAGTTGTTATTGAACTTTCTTAAGAGAATCACATTAAGCGCCATGAGTACCAAATACGCATCACGTTATGAAGCTGTGTTCCTCTGCACTCACCCAAAAATGTCACAATTAGCGGCTGCTAAATATATGAAAAAGTCGAAATCATTCGTACAGAAGTGGGTCCAGCGATATAATGTGACAAAAAATGTCGATGATTTATTAGAATGTGACTCGATATGCAAAATGGACAAAAAGTACGATAAAAAAATAATGAATCGCGGAATCCTGGCTTAACACTGCGTCAAGGACAAGCAAAATTGAAGCAGAAAGATTTAGATATATTGTACGAAACTATTCGAAACTATCTCAAGACTAATAACATGAAATGGTGCAACATCACGCTGATCGACCACGCTCTTACTTGATTTACTGTACAAGCATAACAAGTAAGTTTTATTACTATCTACTCTAATTTATTTTATTTTATTTTCGTGAAAAACGACATTTGAATGACTTACCAGCTGTGTCAATAAAATAATCACCCGACCAATTACTCGTTCCGACATATGCTGCTACATCAGTAACCATGTATTTATTGTGGTTTACTCTCGCATAGGGTATTTTATTCAAGTGTGGATCGGTGGGTACAATAAACCTTCTCTATATGATAATTCAACGTCAATAGAAAAATACGTACACTCATAAGTGTTCTAAAAAGGGAATACTCTACTCACCACTTCGATTTTGACATTGGGATAACTAGATGTCAAGTCTTGCAGTGATTTAAGAAAATACGATTCGGACGGTCTCGAGTATTTCCACCAAGAGATCAAAAGACGCACTTCTACTTTACGCTCGATCGCCGCCGCTCTTAAAGCATTATCTATTATAGGCCAATATCTGCAAATATAGATATAAAATGGTTCTTAAATTATTAACAGAAGAAAGAAAATAAAAGAAAATGCAATATTATATACGCATAAAATATAATATATAATATTATATATATATATATATATATATATAATAGTTAATATTC
>JAANIC010004352.1:1483293-1532838 GCA_017607545.1 Acromyrmex charruanus
TATATATATATATATATATATATACATATAGATTTTGTAATATTTTAAATATAATAGATATTTAAATATTATCTTTTGTTCAATGTCATTTTAAAGATATTTAGAATGTGCAATATTAGCTATAAAGTATCAGCCAAAGAAGCTAATATGAAGTAAGTTAATATCAACTAAATAATTTTCGGAAATAAAAAAGAATGAATAATTAATCTGAACCTGCAAAAAATAAAACATAATTAATTGGCTTATAATAATCTTATGCAGTGCAATGGCCATATTTTGCTGCAGCTTTAGATAACTTCTAAATGAGTAAGAAGATCCAAGTGAACTTTTGCACAAATATTAAAGATTTATTAATAGACATATATATATAGAATTGAATTTAATTTATAGTGCTAAAAATATCTTCGTTAAATTTGCAAATAAGTACTATAAAACGTGATATACAAAAGAATCAAGAACAAACAAAATCTTAAATAACTTCTAAAAAAATTGTGCTCAAATTTTACATACACGCGCGGATAATAGATCAGACGTAATAATAGATCAATTAACGTATGAAATTTATATATATTTGTTTCATATTTTGAGGTGTTGCACACATTATACATCCTTAAATTCCGTGTCGGTCGATTGATATCTTATGAAATACTTGACAATCACAAAGTTTCGACGCAGAGATCGACTCACTTGCACGAGGATGTGACAGGCCTGCGATGCGATTTGAAAGAGGCCGTCCTGCAAGTTATGACCGGTGTGCTCGGAACCCCTGCCGCCCCCGCCGCCGCCCATTTTCCGTCCGAAAAACGACATTTCGATTGCGCCCGACGCACATCCGCAATTCTTCTAATGCGTCAAGGTCGTGGCGAACGACTCGTCGTCGATCGAACTCGCGTGCACGCGGAGACCGGCGTCGCCTACGGCGTCGCTTCCGTTGTCCGACTTTTGCACCATGTTCGACATCCACATCAATATCTGTCGGCAGACAAGACAAGAAAAATGTCATCCGTGCCTACGTCCGTGCTGGCGCACGTGTATGCGTTGGCGCGACATTGATTCCGGCCGCGCGTTTAAAATTTAACTCGCGCGAGGGTTGAGATCAGACTTAAACTTCCATATTGTACTCCTATACTGGCAATGAAACGTTATGTACGGCGACGTACTATTTTTATAGTTCGTTATCTTGTAAAGTTGCAACTGATTTAGAACGGCGGAGAATACAAAAGTTTTCCTGCAAATGTTTAGAGTAGATAGCATGTAACCAAATATTGTTGGTCTTTTTAATCGAAAAATACTGTTTGCTGTAATAAATATTTATAAAAAGGTTGAAAATGATATATTTCTAAATAAGAATTTTTTTCAAAAAAGAATAGAAAAACATTTTGCACCATAATATTAATGTCTGTAATATGTAAAATGTAAAACGTGTTTTTCCCAATCTTTAAGATATTAAGTCTTGTACTTTTTTGTTATCAAATTATCATATTTTTAAATTTTAGTTGGACGAGATAAAAAGATAAAAGAAAGACGAAAGTAACCGAACAATTTTTCTTTGTAAAGGATCTTGAGAGCTCGCACAGAAGATGTCCTTTGTTAGGCTATCGGATTAGCGAATCTCGCGAAGCTTAACGTGAAAGATACTTGCGCGTTTTTTTCCCCGCTGATAATTTTTATTTCCTTCGGACAGGGGCTGAGAACAGTTCAGGCGTTAATCTTGACAAATGGAACACTCTCGATTATAACACATTGTGTTTGATTCAATTAGTCACAACCCCGGTCCTCTATAATAATCGGATATCAAGTGGTTGATCGAAAAAACGGAGAAGCTTACTTCGGCGTCGCAACTTTACACGTGTACATCACAAACTGGTGTAATCGATAATAAAACGATTAGTGCCTCTTTGACTCACTCGCAGTATTCTGATAACTCGCTTATCGATGTATAATTCGCAACCGCCTACATCGAAACTTATATAGATACATTATTTTTCTATTTTTTTTTCCCTATTTTATCAAGATCGATTCGATCTCCGTTGCCGAGACGATGACGGTGATCCAGATCAAGGCGCAGAGAGACAAACATCTTTCTCAGGTGAGGAAGACACGATCGAAAGGTCTCGCATGCCGCACGGCGGCGAGCACCTGCGCGAAGAACGTTCTCGTGGCCTCGATAATACATTCCCGACTGATAAAGATGCGATTAACCTATTTTTTATTTGTGAACTTTAAACGCCAGGATAGATATTTTTCAATATTTTAAATGAACGCGATGAAATTTAGAAAAGTAAATTTTTCAATTCTTTGAAGAATGTCTCTACAATAATATATATATATTAGCAACTAACACCCTTCAATAATAATATTATGAAATTACATAAAATTATGTGTGTGAATTAATTATTTATTAATGAATAATAAATGATATATAAATTATTTATAAAAATGGATAAATTGTGTACAATGAACAATTAACAAATTGAAAAAGTAATTAATTTATTATATTACAATTGAATTTATAAAAAAGAAAATATGTTAAATACATGTGTAGTAAGTGATATAAATGTCGTAACAATAATTTGCATTCTGTGTTTACAGATACAAAAAGAAAATTACAGAAAATAATAATATAATACGTACATATGATTGATAGATACGTATATGTATATTATTTAATTTTCACGTTATCTACACGGAAAAAAATAGTTTGGATGATTCAATAAAACTACAGATGCTGCGCGAGTTCAGAACAAAAAAGATTTGATTGTTTAACAAAGAAATTATGTCTGTAAGCACTTAGTATGTTAATTCAATTAATTCTTTGATACAATAAAAATTGCTGGTAATAAGTTTTCTTCATTATAGTATTATTTATTAGTCTCTTAGCTAGTACGTTTTGTTAAAAATTTTGATTTATGTAATATTTGATTGAATTGATTGTTGCAGAAAGTTATCTTTTGCTGCATTAACAAATTTTCTATGATATTACAATAAATATTTATATCTATATTTATATCTATAATCGCACGCGCGTTAATTTTATTCAGCTGTACAGCTTTGCTAATTTAACATAGTAATAAAAACTAATAATCCGTGTACCGTGTATCGTGTAACCATACGTTGTAGATTTGCTAGTTGAATCAATAAAGTTCCGAGTTTTAACGAATCCTTTTTTTCTGTGTAAACGTAATAATATATGTGATAAAGTAATAAAGTATGTGATAAAGCAATAAATAAATACTTGTGCTATTATTAATTGGTGATAATTTGATAATACAGTAATAAGCATAAACAAAGGTGGAAAACAAAGGTTTTAACAATTTTGAATCTGTACCTTTGATTATATCACGTTATTATGTGCACAATAATATAAAATTATAAGCAATATACTCTGCAGATCGCCGTACTCCGTGTTGTATCAGCGACGTTCATCGGCATTTCAAATCATAGAGAAATATCATCCGTGACATCGTGACAAACAGACGTGATCCAAAACATTGCGGACGATCGGATACTGCGGCATCTCGATTCAATTGCCAGGGGTTACCTAGCGATAATCCCTGTTTAGGACATGTCCCAACAAGTGAAGTGCCGATGCACGCCATGCCATTAATTTAACAGGATATCGCTGCAAATTCGCGGGAATGACAGCGACGCTTATTACCGAGTGCATCGACGTTGATCGAGGCGGCCAAGCGAAAAATCCAAGCGTGGCGCGAGAACGTGGAACGAGCGTAAAGACTACGATGAATATGCAGACGAGACTATTACACGGGGCGAGACGTGTGGTATGAATATCGGCCAAGCGGCAAGAAAATAACAGAGATCGGTCTTGTGCGCGCGAAACACTTTCGGTGGCGACTGCTCGTTCGATTTGTCATCGTGAAGGAAAGGAAAGGTCCGCGGCGTGCATGCGCGTAGAGCATACTTCGGCGGTCAGGTCAGCACGAATATGCAACCGAGGAAAGCGAAACGCTTCGTCGATATACACGCAATACTCTACCTCCATCCTCCCTCCCTCCCTCCCTCTTGGGCTATCGATCATCATCGGAGGCACCGTTTCCCGCCCTCAGTTGCACCCTCGCACGTGGTGTCCTCGTGCCCGAGATCCTTGCTGATAACTAATCTTTCTTCTGGGTCGCGCAAAAATTGAAGTACGTTATCGGCCAACTGCACCGTTATCTGCAGTCTGCAGTGTTAGGCTTCTACTCCCTCGATTTTTGACAAATTTTCTCCATTACTTCTCCATCGAAGTAACCACAGTGAGCTCTATAATATACTGCAGCGAGCCTTTCCTACATTAAACTATAGAAAAGTGCGACTCAACGGAAAAAAGGAAAGTAAACAATATTGGTTCTTTTGACTCTTCTAATTATGGCAGGAAAACAGCATTAGCCAATCAGCGAATCTCTGACAAAAAAAACAGTACCAACTTTGCATTAGAGTGTCCTTGTTTAGAAATTGAGACCTACCCCCTATTCCTTGATGGCTCGCTCCAATATGTTGTATATATAGAATTCACTGGAAGTAATGGAGTATAAATTCGTTTAAATAGATGTTTTAAGCCTTAAGAAATTTTAAGTCGTAAGAAATTGACTAATTATAGTTGAATGTGAGGAGAATAATTAATAATTCATTCATTTCTTATGGCTTAAGGCTTAAAAACATATTGTAGATCCAGGCTAAAAGCGGAATGTACAAGAAGACGCTATTGTGTCGTTTTCTTTTTATATTATTACAAAATTAAAAAATCACTTTTGTAAAAAACGCATTAGAATATTTTTGCTTTTTTTTTACAATAAGTTTCTTTAATCGGCAATTCTCTCCTAAATTATAATATCATTCTTTTCATAAAAATAATCAGATTGAATTAACTTGTCTATTTTGTTATCGAAATCTTTTTTACTTCGGAACTGGATCGCTTATATCACTGTAATTCCAAGAATTTGCAAAGAATTGTATTTAAATTTTCCGAAAATTCTTTTCCATAGTTATTATTTATTTATGTCTATTAAGAAAAAGAAAAAAATCAATTTTTCGACGCTCCAAACTAGGCAGCCCTTAAAGGGAGAATCTCATCTACAAGAAAGAGATAGGATATTTATAAGAATTTTTTAAAGCTATTTATTTTAATGTTTTGAAACTTTTATACATAAAAGACATATGTTTCATGGTTATCTCTAAATTTTTGCGTTTATATTGGGCTTCTCCTTCTCTTGCTATTTTATGATTCAATGTGAAAGTTCGTTTTACTTGTTTTTGATACAAAACCTTTAAAATGTCACGAAATATAAAAAATAATGAAATAGTTTAATAACAAGAACAACGTTTAATGAATAAAACAAATTTTAATTTTTTTATTTCAGGCTTATAGGACAGAAATGAGAGCCCCGCAAAATCGCTGTGGATTATCATTAGTTAATCTACATATAGTAGCAGGAGAAGGAAAAGCCCAATATGAACGCAATAAGTTAATCATAAAATATATGTCTTTCATGTGGAAAAGTTTTTAAATTATTGAATAAATAGCTTTCTTTAAAAAAAATTTTGGAAACACTACTTTTTTTACTTTTAAATGAGATTCTCTCCTTAAGGCTATGTTTAGATTCTCATTCGAGTTCACTGAATGTTAAAGGATAAAATGATGACTTGGGTAACACTTGGATGGAAATCTGAACACCCTAAAAGTGTTCTCTATCGATTAAACTATCTTTCTCTTTCAATTTTCATATCGCTTTCCGGTTCGTGGATAGTTCGCGTACTACAAAAGTAAGAGTTGTCGGAAAATACATCGGAGCATTGCCACAATTGTTCTTGATTCCATGAATCGAGTCTGTCCCGGAAATCCTGGGATTCCACTTTTCTTTCTCTCCCCTCCCCCCTCTCTCTCTCTCTCTGCTTTCAACATTCTCCAATTTTTTACTCCAATTTCGACGAGGATTTTTGAAAAAATTGCCGTAACTGATAGACGAACTTCGTGCACACTCAGGCTGAGTCGAATACAATAGGATCGTTCTCACAGGATGAGCTACGACATAGTCTGTCAATTTTTTTTTTGCCCTACTTTCTTATAGTTTTTTTTCTCATTCTTCATCCACATAATACGTCTGGGTCGTTTCATTTCAAATAATGAATGTGAAAGCAAATAGCTAAAAAGACCGGATCTCATGACTGGGACGAAAAGTTTGCAAAAATACAGAATGCACAGGGAAAAATGTATTTTATGAGTAGAAACAATTACACGTGCGAGGTACATGCTCCACTTTCTCTTTCTCTTTCTCTTTTAGATTGTTCAGGATTTTTTACCTAGGCAGGGGATTTTAGCTCTCCTTTGTTCGGTTTTGATGAAGGCGCGGTAGAAAAAATAAGCATATCGATTCCATTTCCTACCTTCGTTAAAATGTCTTTCACGTGTAAATATAAAATCGATCATCTAAACCTTCTCTTCTAATTCACAATCTACGATCTCCTGTAAATCTTTTTAAATTTTTCGCGCGTCATAAAAATGGAGGTCACGCTATGTGCTTTTCGGATCACTCTCTGTCTCATAATGCATTCACGGCAATATCGTTTTAAATCTGGCCTTTCCACTTAGTCAATGACCAGAAATAATCGTGCAGTTTTTCGTGCAGAATTGCATTTAAGACAATCTTAAAACCGGACCATGAATATATTTTGAATTTTCCACCGGTTTTCATTGATAACTGGTCTTCCCTTTGGCTCGCATCATGAAAATTGGAGCACGTGCTCCGTTATCATCGGTCCAACTAAACTAGTGCACACTCGTATACTTAAAATGAAATAGATATATATATATTTGAAGTTTGGCAAAAGCGAGATAGAAAGCTTCAGGGCAGACCAGTGTAGCAGCAAAGAACAGGAACACTTCTAGGCCTTATTATGTTATTCTGTCCGCTCGTTCATATTTCATTACAAACTCTCTGTTAATTATACTTTTCTGCCGATTATATGTCGCGGTATTCACGTAGAATTCTGGTTCGCGTCAGCGCGTTGCTTCCTCCCACGGATCGAAAGTGTTGCTTGCAGAGGAGCAGGTATGGAGGCGCGTGTGAGGCGCGTGCACGATGCGTACGTACCGTCCACTTTGGAGGCGCGTAGGACACGCCTCGTGATACTCGATTCGGCCGTTCCACTTGTAATAAACAACACTTGATCGCGCCGCACCAAAGCGATTACTTATCGAGACTCGTGCCGTCTAACTGAACATCACTGAACACCACACGCCGCGTTCGATCGCATCGCACAAATCACGCACAAAGGCGGATTAAACGGAGCGACGTGTAGTCGCCACAGTCGCGGTGACGTTACCGGGCGAAATTGGCATTGTTAACGCTGACCGGCACAATCCGGCATACCATTGTCGCGTATCAAATTTCATTTCGCGCATTCAATTTCACGCGTCCAGCGGAAAAATGTAACTTAACACTTGATCACGCGAGAATAAATCTTGTCTGCTGAGTTGTCGAGAGCTTCTAAACTACTGATATAATACACTGCGACGCGAATTCATCGGATTGTATGACGAATGAACGTGCGAAAACCGACGTTATTATCCGAAGCAATATTAAAAAATTATTTATAATCGATAAATTTTCACTAAAACTATTATTATTACTTATTTTATTTGGAATTAATTAGATTTTTTTTTTAATTTTAGGATGTAATCTTATAATTAATTATTACATTTATAATTATTATATATATATNGTCAGTTCAACATGTGTCAGTTTGTGTGCACTCATCTACTAATAGAGAAGAATAGTATTAATGAAATACCATCTAATAGAACATCTTATAATTATTTAACTTCAATAAACTAACTAATTTAGTTTTATATATATAGCTAAATTAGTTAGTTTATTGAAGTTAAATAATTATAAGATGTTCTATTAGATGGTATTTCATTAATACTATTCTTCTCTATTAGTAGATGAGTGCACACAAACTGACACATGTTGAACTGACATTATGACACTGACATATGTTGAAAGGCTGTACTTCTGTGTTTTTCTGTATAATTCTTATATATATATATTCATATGTACATAAAATAATTGTGCAACAGACGGCGTACGCACGCACTGTAGTTGATGTTCCTAAAAAAATCTATGTTACAAAAAAGTTTTGTAATATTCATCATCATTCATTTATCTTTATCTTACAGTTGTTAGCTTAAGATTGTAACTTAGAATTTTTTACTTTAATATTGATTTTGACAATTAATATTGATTATCAAAAATTTGTAATTTTTTACTTAATATTTTATTTTAACATAAAAAAAAACAAATAATTAAACAAGTAATAAAAAAAATAAATCATATTTTTAAGTAACAGTATAATGCGTTAATTTCATGAAGTAACGTTCCCAACAGCGAAAAGGTATTAAGAATTGAATCATTAAGTTTTATGGACATTACCTTTTGTAATTTTAAGAAACAATATCGAAATGTGAAAAATAAATACTTATAAATAATTTTTAAACTAATACCTTAAATCTTGAATTTTTAATTTATTTTTAAAAAATTTGAATTAAATCTAATTATAGAGACATAACATATAATAGCGTATAATCAAGTCATCATTATTGACGTATAATATACGTTAAGAATGATGACTTTGCGTAATACAATAATAAAAAGTATAAAGTACGTCGGTGTAAATCTCTTTGATATAAGTGTCTGCGTTTTAGATGGAACTCCGCGTTTAGTGGCGCCTCCACAAAACGTATACATTGAACTATGGATGATATTTCCAGTGGGTAATACATCTACAATACAATCTTCGATTTTGTCCCACATTATGTAGAATCAAAGTAAAGTGGTATGAAATTTTCGTTTTTTAATTCCGATATTTTTAATTAAATTAACATTACTCTAATATAAATGTATTAAGATTTTTAATTTACGCAGAACTTTTAGCGACATGTTTATAACTATATACTGTTAAAAATATAATAAAATTTAATGTACTTTTAAAAGTGATTATTAATTCGAACTCTTATCGTTAACGTTAACATCATGAAAAATTATAATGTCATTATAAAAAGTAATTATTTATCTTTAAAAACTTTTAAAAGTGGCTTAATAATACAAAACATAAATAATAAGGAGCATACAGCTACGATGCAAGATGTCTTTAGCGAAAGTCGTATATTTAAAAAATTTTTAATATAACAAAGTAGACGTTTCGGTCAAGTCTTGACCATCATCAGTATAATAAGAATATTATAAACGACTCTCATTGACGAGAGTGTATGTATCACTAGACAAGCATCATAATCGTAGGAGTTGAAATTGAGTCAACTCTTGCGACAAGCTTATGATAACTGTTACGAGTATTACGATCATCGCAAGGAGCTTACGATAGATATTACGATAAATATAGATAAGCCTTAATAAACATCTGTCAGATAAGAAAATATTTTAAAAATTACAGGAATATCTATGAAATATAGATTTGTTTAAAAAAGCAAGTGCCAAATAGTGGTAAACTACTTATTATCAACACTATAGCCCATTTTCGAGCACCTCTTATATGATTTATATGATTTCACATTATTGGAACACAAAAATGACTATATACTCTGAAACTGAAGAAAATAGGACATATTTTTTTTATTGTATACTCTATCTGTTGTTGAAATGGGATACACATTTTTTTATAAAGTGTATCTGTATGTACAAAGTGTCCTATTTTAAATGATTATCTCTTAAAACTATGTTTTCAATTTTAAAGAAAAATATTTCAGATAAATATGGTATGGTTTGAAAGGCACAAATAATGATATGATAATTTTTCGAAAAAATGCATTCTTCGAGATTACATACAATACATTATCATTTTTTTTTTATTTTAAATTTATATGATTTTTTTACAAAATATATTTCTTCTAATTATTGTACCTATAAAAAGTATTAGAGTTATTAAAAAATTAATAATTTACTAGATATTTAAAACAAAAATACTAGATGTTTTACACTTTATTCTGATACGCTTTAACATGGAAATATTTCGTCAACTATTCATTTTTTAATGAATAAGTGTATCTTAAGGCTCGTGGCCACTTATTACAAATTGTCAGATTATGATGTCACGAAGTGAAAACAGACATAATAAAAATTCTTGCAAAATATATTAAAATCGAAATATTTTCTAATAAAAAACAGTATTTATATTTGATAGAGTACACTTGATTTGTAAAATATACTGAAAATTCTCTTTATTTTGATTTTAATAAAATAAAATTTTATTTATTTCTCAATTTGATAACTGTCATACATAGTTTGTTTCATTTTTTTGATTAGGCACAATTCAATTTCAAATATCTGGTTATTTATTGATTACCAAAACAAAAAGGGAGTTTTCAATATATTTTACAAATCTATTTTATCGATTGCAAATGTTGTTGTATTAAAAAATTGTAATTTTATTTTTCTCGCTTCTAGCGTCACAATCCAAAATGGTTGCAGTGAGTAGACAATGGTCTCAATACTTTATACACAGAATAATAAATTGAATCGATCGGTGTAAAGAAAACATATATATATATATATATCTATATGTATATCTGTTTAAAAAAATACTTTTTAGCGTTTCGAATTCGAAGGCAACCTTTTCCACTGTCGCCCTCTCGAACGCGCGTGACATACAGTAGAATATCCGTTCCTGGAACGCGTCGATATTTGGAAAACGCGGCTGCTTTAATTTACCATTCCGTAATAAAGAACGTCCCGTCCCGTTTTGCCATATATTCGAAGCATGATTTAAACGAAATGATTTAAACGCAATGCAATTAAGTATAGCAACATTCATCTTGGATCTCTAAAAAAAAATTCTACAGAATGAACCTTAGTCATAAAGTACATTTTGGCGATGTAAAGGTAGAACAAAAATAAGAACCCAAGATTCCTAAGGATGACAAAACTGTTCTGGGAGGATGTTTTGCGAAAAGCGAAAGAGGCGGATCCTTCGGAGGATTGGCGAAAAAATTGCCTGGGACCTCGGGAGGAGACACATAGACCTTCTTCTTTTTCGTTTGATCAGCTCCGAATAGGTAAAAAGGATAACGACACGTCGTAACTCGTAACACTCGTAACTCACCCGAGCTTCCTCTACCAAGGAAGCATACGGTACAATCGCCGCTTAGTCGCGACATCTAGCGGTACCGGTTTTCTCCCCTTTCCCTTCCTAACCCCGTACCGTACATTCGGTTCGGAGCACGTCATACTCCGCCATTGTTACCCTGCCTGTCTGTGCCGCTACTCCGCTCCGCCGCCGCCGCCGCCGCTGGCCGCCGCCGGAGACGACGACGACGACGACGACGACGACGACGACGACGACGACGACGACGACGACGACGACGACGACGTCGACGACGACGACGATTACGACAACGACAACGTCGACGACGTCGACGCACGGGCGTATCGTGGTGTGTCATCGAAGCCATTCATCGCTCGCTCTCGAAATCACCGCGGATCACCGGACGCAGGCCGTCGCGGGATCGCGACAGGCCTTCTCCTTCCCTGGCTCCTTGTGTGTGTGTCTGGTGTCGCTCACGCTCGCTCGCGTTCGCCGCGTTCGCGAGAATCGCGAGATCGCCTCGTTACGGTTCCGTGCACCTCGACGCCGTTTGGTGTACCACCTTGTCTGGAGGGCGGGAGTGAGACGGAGAGAGAAAGGAAGCGAAAGAGAGGCAGTGACAGAGGGAGAAAGAAGCGCCCTGGCCGTTCGCAAAGGATCGTCCTACACGACGTTCCCTACTGTCACTTTCGTGCCGAGACCGATACGGATCGCACGAATCGCACGCGGGCGTCCCGACCGATGCCCCGTCGACGGATTTAGCCCGGTAGCAGTGCGATCGTGCTGTGCGTTCGTTGTTAGTGCATCATGTGATTACTTCCACATCTCTGTAATCTCTTCGCCACGGTGACGGATACTAGCCAGCGTGAAGGTTAGTAGTTTGAAGTAGTTTTTTTGTTGCTTCTCACTACTCCGCGACTGTCCGCGACGTCCTCGCGATCTACTATTAACTACTTCAACGTGCATGGGAGTCGAGAGAACCTCTCTCGAGGTCTCCTCTCCGGTCTCTCGCCGCTCTCACGGTGATCGCGTCGATCACTTTCCGTCTGTACTTGACGACCACCCGCCCTTTCCTCGATCGTTATCCCCCTTTTGTTTTAATTAGCTGCGCTTTCCTGCGTTTTTGTGGCACACTAAAATGGGTTTCCTGCGTTTTTAAAAAGGAAACAAAGAAAAGGTGTCCAGTTAGAACGGTTAGAAAATCCAGTTAAAGGGGGAATATATTTTTTTTGAATATGTTTTTGTTAGTCGGAGCGATCCTTTTCTACGTAATAACTTTAGCTGTGGCGTCGACAGAAGCAGAAAAGATTTAGAACCGACTGTAGGGACGGTCAGTCCTGACTTAGCAAATTTGTTAAACCGCTATAGTCATAATGCCTGTAACGTAGACAATGAAAGAAAGTTCGGTTCAACTATTGTAGGAACAACCCTTTAGTATCATGTATTCAATCCTTTTGAAAGATACCACGCAGTGATTTTGGAAAACAGGTCTTTCTCTATAAAGAGGCTTTACATACCTGTAAAATTTTATATTATTGTATTAAGTTTGTTATTATTAGTATTTATATTTAAACATTTTTATTTTATTGAAAATAATAAGACTAACACGGCTGCTAACAAATGCTTTATCTCGGTAACTTAATATTTTTTATTTCAATTCGAAATAAAAAATAATATTGAACGAAGCATTAGTAGAATTAGTTTAAGGAATATAATACATATGTTATCACTTAATTTTGATTATTAAATATAATTAATAACTTTAAAAGTAAAATGATACTTTATTCTAACTAAGGTAATATTTTTTGCAATAAATTCTTTAGTCAATCGATATTGCGAATAAGAGAAGCAGTCAAAGTCAGGTGTTGGAATAATATTTACATTTATATATATTTAAATAAATGTATCTCATACATATGATTATACGCTGATTACTTTTTTTTATACTTGTATCACAATCAAATTGAAATAATAACAATTCCCTCAAATTTGATGTCACTAACATTTTAAAAATTATAGAGAACTTATTGTGAAACATTCTTTAGTTTTAAAGATGATCATTAGTACCTTAAATTAGTGCCTTATTATTGAATTGCTTCTCAATGTAATTTGTGATATCACATATTCTAGTTTTAGTTTAGGACTGTTTCAAGATCGACAAATTCGACACAATTTCGCTAGAACTATAAATTGTTGTGGACATTGTTAAAGACGATTCAAAGTGAGTCGAAATTGTTATATTATTATATGTATACGAATGAAGATATATGTAAATGTTAAATTATAGCGCACAAATTACCGCGCAGATTTTACTCTCATTTGCTTTTTTAAATTTTGTTTAATTACATTTCGAAGGTCTAATTAATATTTATTTTTTTTTAATAAAAATTACGCAATAATATTATATAATAATAAGCATCAAGATTTGCTTTAACCGAATATGGGCTGCTTCTGTGTATCATTTCTCAATCGATTTTTCACTTATCATTGTTAATAATTTTAGTTATTCAGGAATTTATTACATGTCTAATCTCTATAAAAAAGTGACTAGAATTGGAAATTTATACTTTCCGTATAAAAACGAAGGTACCTACATATGAAATAGTTTAATAGTTCAATATTTAACAATATAACTTCATAAATTTATTTAAATGAAAATATTCCTATTTTATCTTAATTACTTTCTAAAAGTATGTCTGTTTATTATTAAAATATTTTTTTATCCAGGTTATAAATCGCCGCCAAATTGGGTATAAGTATTGCATTCAAATACAATAATATCTGTACATACAATAGAAAAATCTATATATTTTTTATAATTTTTTTATTTTGTTAAAAATATGTGTAATACATCCTTAATAAATCCTTATAAATTGTAAATTTTAAACCTATAAATTTTTTAATTGTTTTTACATTTATTGCTATTATAAACTTTAGAAGATCCGAGATATTGAAACACAATATATTTCAGTGTCTTGAATTTTTCATTGTTTATTTTACAGAGTCTTTGATCATCTGGAGTTATATTATATTATTTTTGTAAGATATTTTTATAAGAGAATATTACGGTATGAATAATAATTTGAGGTGACTGAAAAGTCTAAGAAATTTATTAATACGAATTGATTTAAAAAAAAAAGTCGAAACGGGTAATTATATTTCTTTCTACTTTTTTCAATGAAATTGTATTATGAAGTTTTGTTACGAAAATATTTAACGAATACTGTATGTATTATACTCTAAGAAAAATATAATCTGATCAAATTTTCACAAAAAAGAAGAGAAGTTTTCCACATTTACGAGGAATGAAAAATGCCAAAAGGAAAGATCTTGGACACATATGTATAGAAAATGTGTCTAAACAGAAAGAAAACATATATTAAATTATTAATCTTATCGACTAATAGACTTAGCTTTTTTATCGTACACTCTTTATCCTTAACTTTCTCTCTGCAACAGAGACACATATTCGTACTTTGAGCGAAAGAACAAGAGAGGTGTTAGATTGTAACTAAGAAGACCAGATTTAACGTCGTAAAGTACAAACGTCCCATGGGGTTGATCAGCTGTATCGATCGCTTTGATTGGCTATTCAATCGGCCAGCAATATCCTCTTCTCCCCTATTACACACAATCCTCCTCATCGTACAATCGCAACTATAATAAAGATACAGAGGAGAGATTAAAGGCTAACCGACGGCGCCGGCGGTGCAACCGGCTCGACTCCGCGGTTGCCTTTTGTCCCGTTTCGGGTAGTAGTTGATGGTTTTCCCTCCCCGACCTGTTCCTGAGTCATTCCCAGGGTACTCAGATTGGTACCTGAGATCATCGAGCAGCTTCTTCCCGCGTTATTTTTTTTTCTTTTTCTTTGCAGAGATTTGATTAATTACGATTAATTTTCTAATGTAGACATAATTTATCGTACTGTTCGTATAACTTTTTTTGAATTACAATATCTTATA
Organism: Acromyrmex charruanus; assembly: GCA_017607545.1. Taxonomy (NCBI): domain Eukaryota; kingdom Metazoa; phylum Arthropoda; class Insecta; order Hymenoptera; family Formicidae; genus Acromyrmex; species Acromyrmex charruanus. The sequence goes on from JAANIC010004352.1 coordinate 1,498,353, forward strand.
TAAAATACAGTCAGCGTGACTTTTTACAAAATTTATTGTTAGCATATTATTGTTAATCATATATTTGCGAAATATTATCGAAGTTCGAATCGTACACGGCGGCCGTGAAAATTTTTTTACAAGCGTATTTCGTTAAATATTTTCCTATAAAGCATTGCATTCTCTTTCCCTCAAAAGCCGGTCATTACATACTATTATTACATGCTATAATTATTGTTTATTATTGCGATTATTGTTTAATTTAATTAATTAATATATATTATAATTTCTATCACCGGTATTTGAATTATCTAATTAGTCATATTGTATCGTCATAATTATTATTTCTATTCTATCAATAATCGAATGTGTACTTTGAGATGGCAATTTCACAAAATGTATCAACGCGAATAACACGCTACATAAAATTTTGAATGTCAAAGGTCATCATCGTTCGCACCCTAATTGGAATCTAATACGACGGTGACTAGGGAAACCATTTGATATGATAAACGATCATCACTGCTATTTCTAGAATTGAAAGCTTGATTCGTACATATATCGAGGAGTAAAGATATACACATTAATTGTAGCAACTCCGGCAGAACGATTTTAACAAACAAGTTTGTTTTTTTGAAAAACTTGTAGGCTGAGTTAAATTGCCTCATTTAAATACATATACTAAGAGAAAAATTTTTAGTAATTTTGTAACTAGAAATACATGTTATTACAAATATGATAATATTTGTAATAATAACTATAATAGTAAGTAATAATAATTAATATGTATGTATAATTCTGTCAACAAATATATACAAATTGAAAATGACTGTAATTATTACCATAAAATGATTGAAATTATTGTACAATTTACAGTCCATTTTTGGGACAATTATATTATATGGTTGCCCCAAAAAATGTTTAGCTATAATATATATTAATTGCAACCATTTTTGTGGTAATAATAACTATAAATGTAATCATTTTTGGTTACCAACTATATATTCGTTGAAGAATTGTATATATAATTATTATTACTAACATAGAAGTAATAATCATAATTATAGTAATATATATAATTATAGTTACAAATGCCAAATTTTTTTTTTAATGTAGGACTTACTAAGCGCTATTAATCAAATCACAGTCGTGAATTACATCGTGATAAAGAGGGAATGATATTTTTTCGACGGATGATATTCCACCTGAGAGATATCTAATTGTGAGCATTACATCAGTAAGAAACTGGAGCGGTTCATCTGGCATTTATTTACTTTACTCTTTATTTATTTACAGTTACAGCAACCTTAGAGATCAATAACCGGATAACATTTAAGATAAATATAAAGTTCATGTGAATCTCGCTAAATAGAAGAAGAAAACTTGATACTCGCATATCATAAAACGTCATGCATTTCGAAGAAATCTGTGCAATATTATCATCATATTACGCAACATCTATATTCACGACGAATTCGCATTAATTCGTACAGTCCTCAATCAAGCAAGGCTGGACATGTATTTTGAAATACCTTTATTTGAAAAACAGCTGCATTTGTAAGCACAATTGTATCTTGTATTTTCAGTATTTTATATTTCAGCGGAGCACATGAAAGTATTTTGCATTTCGTATTTCAAATACTAAGATTGACAATCAATTTTATTATTTGAATTACAAAATACAAAATACTTTCAATCTTTCGCTTTGAAGAAATACTGAAATACAAAATACTAGAGAAAAATATTTTTATGCTATGGTAAAATGCAAAATAAAATTGTAAATAAAAGTAGTTCAATGCCCTCAGCCCTGCCCTCAAGATATTTGTAAATATAAATATAATTACCGCTTGATGTAATGACAATTGAATATCATTCGTAACACTTTTAAATTATAAATTGATAATGACTTAATGCTTTTAATCATAAATTGATAATTCTAATTTACAATATTCCGGTTCATGTATCCGCAAAGATATAAACGGATACTTATCGTAGTTATGTTGATGACTTTTGCAATTGATGAAAATAGCTCTACTTTCGAAAAATCTGACTGTGTGCAGTATATCACAACAATTTATTACGCGCGATGTACATTTAGAGTAGATTTGTCCGTTTGTAAATAAGTCTCCCGCGTTGTTAACAGAAGCGTTTAATCATGCTGATAGCTTTAGTTGAATAACTATGGTTAGCGATTATCGTTGTCCCTCTCAGAATTATAGTTCTACCTACATGTAATACACAGATTCTCTCACCGCTATCGAATGTCGTTTTAGCCACAGTCGCTTTAGGACGGGTAAGAATAATGGCGATTACTTCGATGTTAAGACACCAGTAGTTACGGAATAATTCAATACTGTGTGAAAAGACATTATTGTAATTTAAAAAATGCGAATGGAACTTTTCAGATAACGAAGAATAGAAAACCTCGTTTTCCAGTGGTCATTAAATAAATATCATTTTAACGAAAATTAAATTTTTTAAGACTCATTTGTTAAAATATAATATTTGACGTTCGTATTTAATATTCTACTTATTTCTGAAAGCATCCAAGTTCGATATATCATACTTTTTCCTGAAATAAAAGTAATCTCTTCATTTTATCGTGAAAGAAATTAAATTATCATACAGTATACAGTGTTATCGATTTCTTTTCGGTTTGTATAGAGAAGAACCGTCTAAAGATTTTTTATTAATGTAACGATTTATTAAATTTCACAAACAATATCTGCTGTGGTTTTATGCTCCTCTTTTTGTATGTTTTGATTTATAAACCACGTTTGTTACAATTATTTATTTTAATAGGAGGGAAGCGTTGGAACGACAAAAAGGCGCGGAAAGACGGAAAGTCGAGTTGCGAGTTCCCGTTGCGAGATCGTGCGATCGACGAACTTCCGGCGAATTGGAACGTCGTCGCGTCGCGTCGCGTCGCGTCGCGTCGCGTCGCGTCGCGTCGCGTCGCGTCGCGTCGCGTCGCGTCGCGTCGCGTCGCGCCGAATAGATCGATATTGCGTGATGAGTGCGTAAAACACGCATGTTCAAATATGGGATAACGATAACGCTGTCTGCGCGCTGGCTGCGCGCATCGCGACACGGAGAACGAGCGTTTTTCGCGTTCGCGTCACATCGCTGCTGCGCATCGTAACAAAGCAGAGCGGTACACGTGTACCTTGTTAAATAATGCAACCGCTGTTCTTTCCATTCACGTGGCGATACGTACGTGGACGCTCGACGTCGCGTCTCTAGCGCGGCTTCGCCCGTCGCGCCGGGATGTTCTCGTCGATTCTTCTATAGAATCGCCGTCGATTGCCCATCTCGTTTCCATTCCGTTTCGGCGCGATCGACGACGACGGTCCGTAGTGCGTTTCACGTTGCTCCCCTTTTTCCCGCTCTAGATTTTCGCTTCCGGTCCCGCGAAAGATACCATTGCATTGGCTGGAGCGTCTCGGGTATCGGTTACGGAGCTATCTCTCGTCATCCATGATAGAGATAAGCATTGATCACAAACGCAAAGTATACTTTCGATATCTCTTCATAGAATCGGTGCGATCGGTGTAAAAAGAAGAGGAAGGTGGACATGTGTGGACATAACAATATTGTGTTGTTCGCCTATCGTGTTTCGTCTCTTACAATTAGAGTGTTGTAGTGCGTACGTAGGTGTACATATATTGCTGTGAAAGTGCGATTAATTGGTGTTTTTATCAAATTACCGGTTACATAATTTTATACCTGGGTCGACAAAAATTTTAAAGTACACGGTTGCGACTGGCATTTTCAAGGCAATCAATATGTAGGTATTTTGTTTTTCTTGCGCTTAATAAATCTTGCGTGAAATTGTAGGAAGAAATATTATTGCACAAATCTTTGAATTTCTTGAATTTATTAGCTTTAAACATCGTGAGAGTGTTTTTATTCGATGCTTTTATAGGATGCAGGAGCTATAATCTGCAAGTCACAGAACAGGATTAGTTGTTCTCGTTTCAAGGTATCGATTTTACCCGTCAATTGATTAAGTTTCGATATCTATGAGCATGTAGCGTGACACATGTCCATTTTTATCAATGTAGATTAACTTTAATCTCTTTACTGTGTTCTTATTCTTTATCTTTTTTTTTTAATTCTTAGAACCGGAGAAAGATACAAATAGTGAGTTAAATCGAGATTAAAATAAATCTTATTGTTAGTAGAAATGGATAATTTAGTCAGCTTTACTGACACAAGGGAGAAATTTCCCAAATCATGAAATCAAACGAAAACAATTTATGCAGAGAAAATGTATGCTTGTCCACTTACGACATGTCCCTTTTATTTACAGAAAGCGACTAGTCGTTTTCGAGATATCGATTTTATCGAGCACATGATTCATTTACGATACCTAGTAGTTATGTAGCACATTGCACACAGCAATGTTCTTTCTAAGTTTCGTGATGTCATCGGTTTTTTTGGTGACGGCATAAAACCCATGTTTTTCTATGAATTTGAAACATAGATAGGCATAATATATGCAAAGTGAGATTGCGCAAGAGAAATTGTCGCAAGAATTTTAGTAAGAAATAACGTTGCCTTTATTTCAACGCATCGATTAAATCATCAAGCGAATCGTATCTCAGCAAATTTGATAAAATAAATTCAATATGATGGGATTGCAATAATTCAGAAAATCGAGTTGCGTTATGAAATCAATATGTTAAACATTGAATTCATTAATCGCGCGCGTAATAAAATTATTTTCTTAGAATAATTATAAATTGGTTTTGTTTTTATCTATTTGCCTATCACTTCAGTACATTATTCTTTCAGATTTATATCCATTTTCACAATCTTTTATTTTATTATATAATTATTTCTGTTGTCATATTAATTTACATTTATTTCTTTTTTTTGTGATAATATCGCATTGTAAATCGATACCATTATTTTGTTATGTAGTCTATGTATTATTTTTACTCCTTCTCTTCTTTTTTTTTAAAGCATTTACTTCAAGGTAAATAAATCTAATCTGCTTATCTTATCTGCTTATCTTCTATACATCGAGTTATCTATCACCTTTTTCTATCCTCACTATTCATTCTTCATTCTTTATCGTCACAAAGACACGTGGTTTGTGCTACTTATGTAGCGATCTACTTTTAATATTTGTACAATATCGCTCACAGTTAGTACCACGTCAGATTTTCTCTCATTTTTTTAAATATCGTTTTAATATAATATCGATTTTTATTACACATAATATAGGAGACAAATGTAGGACAGACTTCAGTATCATAACGAATACCTAAGTATCTGTAGGCTGCTCCTGATAAAGTGAACTGCAATGTTTACGAAATGTTGATACATTCTAAGAATGGATTTCAAGATAACCCGTGAAATACATAATTTCTGTATCTCAGAAAGTGTCCGTAAAACATTATGTCCTCAAGAATATTATATGCATAGTTCTATCAATCAATATGTATAGTTTACAAACAAAATTATAATTACAGTTATTTTTGGTTGTCATATATATACATATATTTGTCGATATAATTGTAGTTATTATCATTTTTTTTAAATAGAAGAATAAAGGTTTTAAGAATCAGCGCTGTAATTAACCTATGTGAATCTGATACCCGACTTTAAGAAACAGATTTTTTAATAAGCATTAAATTAAGCTCGGTTTGTATCTTCCTTTTCGTTTGTACTTCAAGGAGTGTACTTCAAAATTATAAAGGATGAAAAAAAAATACTAAACGGATGTTTGTTCCGAATCGTTTGTATCTGTCGAAACCGTTGATGGTACAAACTGGTACAAAGAACAGCACCCATATTGTTTACAACAATATTCGAACAGTATTCGTTTAAAGCAAATTATTTTTTGTGACAAATAAAATGATAGTTGGATCTTGTGACATAATACAATCTAATTTTATAATGTTATATAATAGCAATATAATTAAATTTAAACATGTCGATATATTAAACCTATCTGACATCTCAAATATATTATAAAGTATTATACAGGGTGTTTCCTGTAACTTGAACTCATTTAAAATATCTCCATTGTTTTGGATGATACGAGAAAATACCACAGGAGATCTTCGATTCGAAAGGGCATCCCATTATGATAAGCAAAAAATGTTTCTTATTTTTTTCATCTCCTGTAGACTATTACACAATTACACTCGATAACTCGCAATTTGTTTGAGAAAAAAATAAGACGTCTCGACAAATACTCGTCGCTCGCGTAAGAAATTCGCACATAAACCTCCATGCATAATTTAACGCTAATGTATAATGAAAGTGTACATATATATTTTCCAGGATGCAGGAACTGGCATTCCCGCGCCGAAAAGGGATCCTTGCCCCACTATCGGTGTTAATGCTGCTGATACTACCATTGGTCGATTTACCCTCTGCAAACGGTGAGTCACCTACGAAGAAGGCCGAGAGTGTTTGTCTGCGTACAAGTATATACACGTATGTGATTGCTGAATGAGCGCATGTATGCTCACCGTCTTCGATAATACGCGAACAATGAAAGAACGGTGAATAATTACGCCTATTCGTCTATACGAGCGTCCTTGAACGCCACTTCATCATCTTCACCTCGCATGGTGTATTGTAATGTCATCTCTACTGTCATCTTAAAGAATGTTAAAAGGCTCTCTATATGGAAAGAATTATTACAATGGTGTTTAGTGTTCAGATAACGACGTTATCGAATGAAGTCACCATGTCAATATGTAGCATTAGTTAACATTGCTTTAGAGCTCTTTAGAGATTGCTATTATATCTGGAATGATATCTATAATATTTTATTATTTTTAGATCTTTTTCAGAGCTACATATCAAAGATAGAGATGCATGAATTAAAACCTCGTGAAATTCGGGAAAGTTATTTGGACAATTACTAACTCTGTCCTTTCGGAAATAAATTTATATTAACTCGGAATTTGAACGCTTTATTGCTTATATTTTTATTGCCTTGATTTGATAAAAAAAAATATTGAAATATTAATTATTGGAATGTTTTTATTAATTTTGCCTGCGTAAAAATGTCATGGGAAATTTCACGGTATTCAGAAATAAATGCATTTGATGAATGAAAAGTATTTTCTGTTTAAGAGCGGGGATTTATATTTTCTATCGAAATTTTTAATTTGGCATTTCAACAAACGACGACGGTCCTTTATCATTTTATCAGTCTGTGAAATTTTAATAACACGCTAAACATAGTTAAAGCATGATAATTATGTTTTAAGAATTTATCAAGGTAAAGTTATGTTAAAGACTAGTAAAATAATTTTGTGTCATTTGTAATAATAAGTTAAATTAGACCGCTTCTGTGAGTAACACAAACAGAAAAGGCACTTTAGTGCCTAATAATATTTTTATGCGAATATTATTAAATATATTTTTTCCAATTTTTCAAATTGTGTGCCGGAATTTTTCAAACACAGCCGGTTTTAAAACGCAATCTAAATTTCACAAATTACATTGATCGTTAATTGAATAATAATAATAATGCCAACAACACTGTTTTGTTAAATGGGATAATATTTTGATTGATTCTTATGTATTTTTCTGATTCTGAAAATGAAGTTAGAATTATCTTGCCGGGTCCAATTTTTTAAAACTGATATATCTCTTTTGAAAACTTATACATATTTTGTGCTAACAAGAGCTCGTAAATAATTAATTTTTGTTTGAAGCTTTTTATAATGTAATAGGAAATCATTTAAAATTTAATAGCTACTTTTTTCCTATGAATCACTTATTTATGTCTGAGCAGGAGAAATAAAAAAGTGAAAGCAGCATTTTTAAATCAATGTTACTCAAAAACTCTGCTATCCTCATAAATTTATCAAACAGATTTAAAATTATCAAAAAAATATTATATTCATTAAAAATAAAACAAGTGAGATGTTAGTGTAAGCATCTTAAAACACTGCAAACGAATTTATTTGCGTTATTAATTTATCCTCGAGAAAAGCAATGCGCAAAAAAAAACTTCCTTCTTAATAAAAAAAGACACTCGACTCAACGTACGTTCTTGTTAAGAGGCTGCAGTCATCTCGGTTTCACAAAGAAACCATTGCCACGTGCACGAAAAGTGCATTTAACACATTGTATAAAAGGAATATATTTAAATACGGACTTGGACATTCCATTTCCGCTACGAGGAAGCCCATTCGTCATGTTTCCCCGGGTTAAGTCGTCCTCTTGGGTTTTCTCGTGTCTCCATCCGATTTCGGTTGTTGGCTTCGCGCGCGAGAAACCATGCGCTCTCGTACGTATTATATTATACTCGTTAGCTCGTTAACGAGTGATTTTCCCCCGCTTTCCTACGGCTTCACGCCTCACCCGCGAGTCTCTCTCTCAAAAAGAGCTGTTAAAGAGCGAAGACGCGAGACGCAGAAAACCGTCGCCACCGCCTGTCGAGCGGCTGTCCGCGCGCCTGCGAGATCTGTCGCCGCTTCTTCTCGTCGTCGAAGACGATCGCGACAGAGACAGGAGGAACGAAAGGGGAAACGAGAGGGAAAAGACGCCACCCTCTCTCCCGGCTACGTCGAGATAAATGATGTTTCTTCGACGAAAGATGCGTGTCTAAAACGGTCTCGACTGTCGACGCTCTTCCTCGCCCTTGTTCCTTTTCGCTTGTGCGGCTATGGCTATGCCGGTTCGACGTTCCTGACGGCTGCTCGGTTCGCGCATGGTGCACGTGCGCGTACCACTTAGCATACAAGGTGTCCGAGAACCTCCAGTCCAGTCGGAATTGAGCTAAATCTTGCGGAGAGGGAGGTGAGAACTTCCACGTTACAAGCGATCTGCAAGAGTTGCGAAACCTCACCTATCCTGCAAACTGAGGAAGCAGAGAGTAATCGGTGAATAATCGGTTCAACGTTTATTCGAACGTATGTAGTAGTAAGTAACCGTGTTGTGGTGAACACTTTAGAACTCTAATTAGAGATGACTTATGTCGGCTGTTACTGTCTCTGTAATGGTCTCCTACGAAATATCCCTCTCGGGGAAACACCACCGACTCCATTTTCGTCGATGTGCCCGTCATTAATATTAAAGGCTGGATCGGTTCTGAGACACCCCATAGACGCTGTCGCGTGTGTATCCCATTTCCCTTCGCCCACCCTCCGTTCCTCCGCCTCCGCCCTCTTCTCGGCTATTTCTGACGTTCGCCATCGCTCGCGCCGCCGAGCAAGCAACCACCCCGAAATATACGCACGTTCGATCGAACGCACTAAACATCGCGAACCGATATAAATATATCTACGCATAAAGTCATATGCTTTCGGACCTTAACCCTTCGTTCAGGACCGTTTATCGCCCAACCTCGAGGGACCACGGAACCACTTCCATAAGAATATTTTATAAGGATCCCCCATATACATAAACATGAACAACTTGATAAATTTCATTTTATAAAATTGATTCACTCACGACAATTGAGTTGACTTCAACGTTTCTTTTTTTTAAGTCCCTCATTTGAAGCTACTATGTAATTAATTGATCTATAATTTATCGTACTCTAGAATATCAATGTGAATTTAACACCATGCGATGTATTGTTCCCCATATACATGTATTGTTCTTATCATATTGATTTATAATAGTGTTTATATCGGTCCCAGCAGATTAAGGCACTGAAAAAAATTTATCAATATTCTTTTGCTATTTGTAGACCTTTAGAACTCGAAGGTAGTCGATCGTCCACATCGAGTGTTTGCTCCATTTTGCCTCGTACGTCTGAAAACTTTCCGCTCGGCCAGAGCATTCTCGTTCTGTCTGGCAACTTTTCATTAGAACTCGCTAAATAGCGTCGCTTGACGGCTGGTGACTAGGATGAAGAGGCGTCGAAGGCTGGGAAAATGACTGGTAATGCGGCCCGCGTGTCGTCAGCTTTTTCTTTCTTTTTTTTTTTCTAACTCGCGCGTTCCGAGCATTGCTCGCGACACATATTCAACGCAGCAGTTCCCTTCCTTCAGCCTGACTCTCGAAACGCCCCAACCGTAATAATCGTGTTGTATTGGACCCGATAGCAATTTTCTAATCATCTGCGTCTCTTGATGAAAGCCTTCGACCACGTGGAGCCTCTTAATTCTCCCAATTAAGCGAGTCCTCGCTTTCAGATTCTCTACCTGAATGAACGTAGACTTACGATTTAAAGAAAACTAATCTTGTATCGAAGAAAAATCTTTTTAACGAACGAGCTGTTTTTACAAGGTATCTTGTAACGAATAGAATTAAATATAATAAAATTCTCGGTAATCCTTGTCATTAGATTTTGTACATAGTATATGTATATAATAATCGGGAGAAACAACTTACAAGATTTTTTACGTTGTAATATATAAAATATTAAATATAGGATAATTTGATAACCAATGAATGAGATAACATAAAACTCATTCTTTAAATTTTATTTAATTAATTTTGAATTTTAGTTCAATAAAATTTTAATTGGAGATAGAAAGAGATAGAAGCTTATCTATTTTTTAAAAAGATTTTATGTGTAATCTTATTGTTGAGAAAAGACGACTACAAAAATTTCTATTTTTAGTCCTACGATTTTGAAACTGATTTTACTCCAAATGATATCTTGATATCATTATACTCTCTTGATATCATGATACTCTCCCAATGATAAGACATCAATCAAGATAAATTCGTGCTGCAAAGTGTATACTGACACTTTAATGAACTTTGATTACTTGATTCTCTATATCTCTTAAACCAATTCTTAACTTGAAAATTTTTTGTCATTAATGTCTCATCATAAGATATCATTTGACACACAATTTAAAGTGGCGAATAAAAAAGTGGCGAAAAAAAATTATCGAGATATTGTAGTCTCTTTCTTTAGGAAAAAAAAAATAATTTATTAAAGATTTTTAATTTATTTATTATTAAAGACCTAAATTATTTTTATTAAAGAATTTATCATGAAAATTTTGAGCGTGATTTGGACACATCGATCGTCCGTTTCATAATTGTATGATCACTGTAGGAATCACTGATGAAAATACATTAAAATTCATTGTTGCGTTGTTGCACGCATTGAAAGATTCCTTATGCTTCAGGATCTTGCGAGTTTCCATCGAGTTGGTCAGGAGAATGGTTTCAATATGGCAAGCCTCAATCAGTCATTATAAATACGACCGTTCTTGGGGAACGAACATGCCTCGAAAAAACGGATGACAAATATATCGTTTTGTAAGTATCATCTCATTTAAATCAAAAGAAATATTGAATCATCTTTCCATCATTTTATCGCAAATTGTTCAATTTGCAACTGACAATAAACATTTTGATAAAACTTTTTAGGCTTTCACAGATATCATATATATTATCTTCAAAGATATCACACAATCCCCGAGGTGAACAGAAGATTTGCGGGTTATCGCCGTGTTTTCATCTATTACTAATGCCAACGTTTTATGAACCTTGTCATTCACGAAATGTTGACATTAGCAATAGATGAAAATACGGCGATAACCCGCAAACCTTCTGGTACCTTTGAATAAACATTTTGCTTGTCGTTTCAGCGGTGACAATTGTTATCACTGTATGATCATCAATGGACGCCATGACAACGTTATTCAATATCGCGAAAGTACGTTTATTGAATCTGAATTAGATATAAAGCTTTAAGTACAATTCAGGAAGAAATTTTATTACAACCTGATAATTATTTTAGCAGGCTGGTGCAACTCAGAGCGATTGCGTTTGGAAAACATGTGCTCGGAAATTACTTCGGACGATACGCTCTATTCGATGTTCCGTGTGAACTCGAAACCGATAGCTTGCCCATTCAGCGGGGCATCGTTCACATTCACGTACAATCGGGGTTACGGCGAATGTGCTATGCCTATAAGTCTCGTGGAGAAATGTACTGACGAGAGCAAACTCCTCCTCAAGTACCAGGCCTGTCCAGACGTCGTGGGAACCGAGAGCAACAGTAAGTTGATCATTCTATAAGTATTATCATTAAAAGTATTGGATCAACTAAGTACCACCGTGCTTAATTACATCGTATTTCTGCAGCACGTGTATGAAATATAGGTACTTATTTATGTTGCAAGCACTTATTGACGTTCTCAATTAATATTGTAATTATCTAGAGTTCAATAGCATCATGAGTAAAAATATACATATGTATTAATTATCGTAAAAGTAATATCTGATAAATAATTATATCATGATATTAATAGATACCTATTGAGCATCAAATTTAATTGTGATATTACTACAGTAGTTCTGCGTTTTAAAAATCCAAACAAATTTCGACGCGCAGTTCAAATAATTACAAACGTGTATAATACATATGTATGTACATATAGTACATATACATATAGTATATATAAATTCATACATTGAATTATTTAAAAGTATTAAAGATCCAGCTTTGATGAGCTTTTATTCTCTATTGGTTAATATCTGATAAAATCATATTTTATAATCTATATTATAATCTAGATTTTCTAAAACTTTTAAAGTAAATCTCATGCTAAAGAGTGAAATCTCACTCCTAAAGATTGAAAATTGAATCACTCTTTTTTAAAACCGGCCCAATTTTTACTATTTAGAGTGAGATTCCACTCTAAAGAGAATTTAGAGAAACACATTATTTTATAATTTACGTTTAATTTTTTTAGATTTCTATGATTTGACTAGACATTTTATAAATATGTTTTACTTTCACGTAATACAATATTTATGAATAATATTTATCTATAAGTACTCTACTAAAATAATAAAAATCTGTATGTAATTAAATATTCAAAATATTTACCTTTGATCACTATGTTGCGCCTTTTTTCCTATCTTTTTTGGTCATCATTTTTCTTATTTTTTTCTACATCCTTCACACTTAATCTATCCACACTTTCTTCCGATATAAAAACGCTGTAGCTACTTTCTCTTCTACTAAATACGCTTCTACCTTTGCTAAAGACGCTCTCCTCCATGTCTTCCTCCCTATCCACTAACCAAATCCTTAGTTATTTTTCCTCACTCATCAAATTTTCCCTATACTCTTTCCTCTCTCCTCAAAATCCTTTTCTAATCTCCCCATTTCTCCTTTCATCTAGATCTCCCTTTCCATCATCTATTTCCCCAGTGCTCTGATTTTCTCTTCCTACATTATCTCTTTAATTTTTATTCCCTCTATGAATGTTTTCCTCTCCTCTTTTAATGTCTCCAATTCTATTTGTTTCTCCAATTCTATATATTTAATTGCTTACTTGTTTCTCTCACTTAGTCACATGTCTCATCATCCTCGCTTCCGTTATCCTCTCCTATAAATGATACTTTCTTCGTGCTATCCTTAACTTTTCTGTCGTTATTTTCCTGTGTTTAGGATTGATCGTCTTACCTATGCCCGTTTTCCGATTCGGGCCTCCCGCATTCTTTGCCACTATAACTTTACTTTCCAGTCCTCTATATACGCCACAACTTGCCTTCTACTTTGCTTCTCCTTTACTTGCTCAACTTCTCCTATCTCCAAAATTGATTCTCCTGCTATCGCTAGCTCATCTTTCTAAAATTTTCGCTATTCGCATAAAAATCGCACAGCTCATGCCACATGCATACGCACTCTTAACACGCCACCTAACCAAGTCGAAATACGTATATATTTTATGTCTTAAATTTTTATTTTTTTATACAATCTATAAAGTCTTTATGTATTTGATTATTTGCAGCCGAGGAATTACAATGTCTTGCCAGTTGGAACGATGGTCGAAATAAATATCTTGTGGGAACTTTGAAAGAGAGGAGCGCACTGAATGACGCAAAAACCTACAGGTATGAAATATGTTTATATTTTAATTCTGTGTAACGTATTATCCAAAGTCCGTGACAGCAATGGTTTTTGTTGCGATTTTGTCACGAGATGCTTATACTGCGCGCATCAAGTAACTTATTTACACGTCTATTGCACCTACACATCAGATTATGTATTGCGATTTTAATCACATTTCATAGAATGGTGTTTATAGCGTAAAAAGACTTAGACTTGATAAGGTGGTTAATCACTCATTTGTCATCTTTCACATAGACATCATTATTATAGCTTTCTATTCCCTCCATGAAACGTATATGTATGTTGATATAGGTACGTTGATGGAAATATGATGATTAACTAACAAGAAAAATCGGAAAATCTTTTTGAAAAATTCAAGATCGTTATCGAATGATGCTTTTTATTTGATAGGTGTTTCCTGTACGAAGAAAAGTCTCATCATCAGGGAAAAATGATTTATTTACTTGCACAGTCCGGCGATCCGACTTGCAACGGTCTAACCACAGTTTCCGAAGGTTCACCCACCATAAAACTTATTAAAGGTAATTGTACAAACGAAATCAAAACATTTTTCAGGATAAATCAAAATAATTATGCCACCTTTTATATTTTCACATTATTTCTTGTGTTAACAGTTGACAAAGAGCACAGTAGATGCAAATATCCTGCTTGGGTAACTCAACACCATGACTGGCACTCTCTCAATGGTACAAAAAGCTATCATTTTACAAACAAGAACGCGACGTTGAGAGTAAAAATGCAAGCACAGAATACTGATGGCGAAATCGTCCATGAGGAAAAAATCGTTTGTCACAATTTGGAGAAGCTATATCCGAATGACAACATGCAAGGGAACAAAGTGAAACTGGTTGCTCATGTCACTAGCGGCTGGTGAGTGATTTCTAAATTCTTTTGAGATTTTTAACGTACATCACAGTTGTTCGAATCTTATTTATGGTTGCAGCGATATTGGTTACGTTTGCATGATATTTCACAAAAGAGACAGTCATATCATTGAGATACAGCAGTCAGGTGAGAAAAACTTTGGGCGTACAGCATTAAAAATCAGCATTATACATATATACATATATAAAACGGTTTTTTTTCTTTTATTGTAGATCAAAAAGCAATTATGCCAGAGGAAGCGTGCTCAATGTCGGATCCCTCCACGAGGCCGTATACGACCTTAATAAGTAAGTGCTAATCTATGCTACATCATCGCTTATAAATATTGATATAGGAAACTTGCGCTTCATTACGGTATTGCGGATTAGTGGGCGAGCAGCAAAACGTATGCAAATTATATCTTTTTTTTTACAGCCACATTCTTGCATCAGAGAAGATGTCCTAATTCAGGACAGTATGAGATTCTGAATTTTGCTTCATCGGATGCATTGTTAGCTGCCGCACCGAGTCGACAGCGGCGTAGCGAGCTGTCAAGGACGACCAAGAGACGAACTTGGCAGGAAAACGAAAACGAGGAATGCAGAAGTACGGATATTCAAATTGGCTGCACCCCGTCCGATCAAGCTGAAATAATAATCGGCAACACGTGCGAACATGAAAAGATTGGTAAATATGAATGAACATTTACTACTTGTTATAATTTATATGAAGAGAAAAAAAACATATAAGAAGTAAAAAAAAGACTAAAGACTCGATATATTTTGGCAGCCTATTCTTGTCACGGCAGCTGGGAAGAGAAAGGAATGTGGTATACGATAGCGTCGGAACGGAATTCTGAAATTTCAGGCAGTACAGGACAAACGGTTTGTTTTTCTATGCTTCTCAAAAACGCCAAAGACAAAGGCAGTAGACAGAAGCAAGAAAAAGAACTATGGCTTTCGAGGCCATCGCGTACTTGTCAAAGAGAAGTCAAGGATGAATGGACGTATAGACTGTCCAATCAAGGTAATTACAAATATATGATATTTTGTGATTAAAATTAATTAAAAAATTGCAAAGATTTTTACAGGTAAATATTGAGGTGGAGGGAACCAGCACCGATGACCTTGACAATATATTTTAGCCATCGTTCGTTGTTCATTAAAAAGTTAGTAACAAAAGTTTGAAAAGAAATGTCTTACTTTTGCCACATACAATATTAAGAATTACTCTACTTTTCTCTGTTTACCTAATGACTTTCCATGCGAAGCGAGATCCATCTCACCTTCCCTCCTGCCTAGGGGCATAGGACTTTCCACGCAAAGCGTGATTCATCCCGCTTCCCCCTCCTTCCCCCGCCTAAGGATGTGCGACTTTCCAAGCGAAGTAAGATTTACCTGCATAAAAAGTTACGCACCTCTAGACAGGAAATGAAGGTAAGAAGGAACTCGCTTCACGTGAAAAGTGTGCCTCTAGGCAGAGGGGGGAGATGGGGTGGACTTCGCTTTACGTGGAAAGTCATATTCTATAAGTAAGAGATATAAGGTAGTATTTGTATATACTAGAAATAAAAGACAATATTTTTTAAATTTCTTTTATTAATAAATTTTTAACAAACAACGAGCAACAGCTATAACCTGTTGAGATTGCTCCAACAAGATTATGATCTTGACAACACATATTAAGGTCTGAGTCATCGGCGCTGGCTCCCTCCATCTCAATATTTACCATAATATTTGAAATATTCAGAAAATATCTTACTAGAACAATTTATTTGTTGAAAAATAGATAATTACGATAATTTATCACATTTCGCTATAGTGTCAAGATATATTACATTATGTTGGGTTTAAATGCATGAATAAGCACGATATAAATATTCAACATTTGCATTTTGTTTCAGGAGTGTGCGAGGTCTTAATGAAGACTCCAAATGCAGCATCTGCTTCGTCGTTGTCCCAGCTTCTGTTTATTTTACATATAACAACTTACACCGCTATTAATACGCTATGCGTATTACTTTCGAGATGATCTGCAGCTATTATGTAAGACTGTTTAAGTACTGTAATTTCCAGCACGAATTCTCAGGTATTGCGTGTTTCTGGAAGTGTATATAGCTCAAAAAGTTTGTAAGCTATTGACCGATCGATGAGCTGTCGTAAATAGTGGGAAATATGCAGCTAAATAGTTATTACCGACAATATTAATTTCCGTTTCGTTGGAACAGATTAATTACTTAACCGGTGATTAAGAGTGTTCCCAATTGGGAATGAAACGATTTAAACATGTCCATAAATTATTTTTTATACATACAATACTTAGTTAGAAAAGTGTTCCTTAGCTCGAAAGAAAATAACTTGGCACAAGTTTCCTTTCAGTTGTTGTCATCAAGGCAATAGTAATTTCGTTTAAGTCAACCTTATGTGGACAGTGGTTTGCCTGCACAGTAGTTGAAATACTTATTGTCATAAAAGTTGCCACAATCTGTTTGAAACCGTTTTCGTAAAATATTTAGTCTACATTTCCATCAATTGAATGGAAGTATAATGAAATAAAAATTGATATGAAATCGCTTACCTGCGAACAGTACGCAACACTGCCACAGGCACGATGAAGCATCAAGTAAAAATCATAGAACAGAATAAAAGACGCAGCATTATGAGATTTCTCTTGTATTTTGACGAAATAATAATGAAATAGTACCTGCTTGAAGGCGCGAGTCTTCAAAATTGGACTTTAAAATGAAAGTAAATAATTCTTTTGATAGTTTTCGATCTCTCTTTTCACCTTGTGAACGAATAGTTTGAAAATTTTCTGTGTTATCTGGATTTCCAATAATCTATTTATGCGACCGGTTTGTAAGAGGACAATTGACCAACTGTTGCCTGAATGTTGCCTGAATGTTGCTCATAACCGTTGGTAGCGATAAAAAATCGGTAATCCAATAGGTAAAATTGGAAACCACTTTCCTTAATATTGAAAGCAACTTAAAGCAGTTTCAAGCAAATTGACATTTGACAACAACCTGTGAGAAACTTGCTATCTGGATTATTGTAATTTACTGCAGACTAGTATTCTAAACGAGTGACCAAACTCTAGATTACTAGTATTTTCGATATAACTTTTATTAACTATATACTGCCTGAATTGTTGATTAATTACAATAGTTCTCTCAATGGATAATCATGTGGATAATAATTTTTGATTATTCATATGTCTTTCGCTTAATTTTATATGAAAGAGAACCGAGATGATATATTCAGGACTAGGCAAAGACACATCGTAGATTGTATTTTAAATACAAAAAATATTCTGTGGAAACTATGTATTTCATATATAAAATACTGTTGAAAAATGTGGTTAAAGAGATACAAAAAATATTCTTGAAAAATTTGCTTCAGGGTTAAGGTAAATATTTCGTATCTCAAACATTTTTACACTATACGTGTATTTGTAGTATTCCAAATATGTGTTGGAAACAACTGGGAGCACCAGCTTATACAAGATTCGGCAGAGATTTTTTGTTACCATCATATATCGATTCTCTCGAGAATCGTGGCAACTGAAATGATCTCTGTAATTCTCAGTAGGAATACTCTAGATATCTGGAAAATATCCGGTATCCGATATTATCCGGTACTTTTTTACTACTCGATCAGGTAGCTGGATATCATTAGTATCCAGTAATACATATATATCCGACTGAAATTTTATATTGAAAGTTTGCGTCATCATTAATGCAGAATTTTCTTCTTTTCAATTGAACTTCTTGCACAATCTTTTTTTCCTTTTTTTCTTTTCACATTGGAAACATAAAGAAATTTATCTATTATCGCTATTTTTACCTTGCTTTTTTTGGAAGCCTTGTTCCAGATATTTGACCGGATATCCAAAAAGAATGTGACATCCGATATCTGATAATTTTACGATCTGGTGCATCCCTAATTCTTGACCTTCCTCTGGATCAGACTTGTTTCCAGATCAAAGAATACAAACAATTAAATTTCCATGTCAACTTCTTCACTCATATGTCAATATTCTCTTCTATTGTACATGCTATATTATTATCTTGTGATCACAAGATATTTAGTGAATACACTTTTGTTGGAGATAAGGCCTAAGCTTTCTTAACGTGCAACATTTCGTACAGTAAGTTTCTATGTAATTGTACAAAGATTTCATCCTTTACAATTGAGTGCTTTGTATTTTACGTCATACATGTATTTGGAATACTATCTAGTCCTGATATGATACTTCTGAAATGACAAAGGCGTAATTTACGAGACAGCCTCGAATCACAACCACTTCAGAGTATTTATATTAAACTCGAAAACTCATGTACATTATTAAATTACCATCGCGCTACTGTAAATACGACCAGGGTATAAGTAATCGAGATTTCAATTGGATTATTTTCGAATAAAGATTGGGATATTGCTATGTAATTACAGTTCGACAGATTGAACTCATACTTGGATCTAACGTAATATATAGCACATAGGTTTTATCTTTTAGCTAGTATATGCAATTGTACATAATATAATTGAGATATTGTATAAAGAGACTGTTTCTAAAAGAGTATAACAAATATACCGCTCACAATATTGCATTTTGTCACTGAAAATGCATAGATATTGCGTTTTCAAAGATATTCTTGAGATCGGCCTCGCAATAGGAGATCCGCGAAAATACGACACACTCGTACTATACTACTGCTATTCAAGTTTGTGAACCAAAGCAAATTCAAAGAAAAAGATCAGTAGATTGATAAAAAATATCTTATAATAATTTTTAAAACTACTGAAATTAATTAAAGAGAAAACTGCATGAAAAAATTTAAAGCTTTTAATAATAAAATTTAAATTTTGAGTTTTCAGTAATAAAATTTAAATTTTAAGCTTTCAACTCTGTTAAAAGAATAATTTTGTTAAAAGATGTCCTGTTAATCTTTTAAAATTATGTAAAACAAGGGACAGATAATTTATCTTGATACCTTCTACAAAAATTATAAGCTCTCGGTTCTGAAATTAAATGTTTGATTAAGATTAAAAATTTTAATGCATATTTTGGAAAATTCGAGACAAGAAGTACTGTTATATTCAACCTATTGAATAAAATTGTACATTAATTAACATCGTTAGTCGTCATCGTTAGTCATCAGTACATCAAAGATTTCCAATGGGCCTAATGCAAAGGTAGGCGAGTGTGGTACATTTGCGGATCCATTAAGACTTGTAGTTGCGCGAGAATAGTGCTTTTGCATTTCCAGCATAGAGTTAGTGGATGTCGGAATAGATCGATCACGCATCTCGCTCCTCCCGATCGATGATATATACAGTTGGTACATGTATACATCGAAAACGGATTTGCGCGAAAACTGTTGGACACGTTTCGATCTATACACGCTGAATATGTATATATAACAATGAGGGTATTTCCTCTGAACAATTCCGGGTGATACATTTTTTCGATAATCCGATATGCGTGCGATCTCTAGCGCGAGATCTGTGCGCGCTGTACAAATACTGGTTGGAACTTGAAACTTGTGTACTTCGCTTTTTTTTCTACATTTTCGTGAATTAAGATAGCGTAATTAACGAAGATACTTACAAGCCGGCGCGGCTGTAAATTATACCGTGTTAATCGATTGACTCCAAGTAACATTCACCATCATATCTCTACACATTCCGTATAATAATGTAATTTAATATACAGATTTTGATGGTACAGAAACTACATCACGGCGCGTGTTTTATTTAATGTTTCAAAGAGAACATTCATTTTTGCAGCAATTAGACATTATTAAAATACCATAAACTTTTATTCTCAACACTTCGGAAGGATAACATGGCTAATGATAGAAATTAAATTTTCAACATTTAAAGATGCTAATCCATTCGGATAATGTTTGATTAATAATTGTCAGCCTCCTTCAACGAATTTTAAAATTAACGATTAACTTTCCAGAAGTACAGACAGCAAAAGCATTAAAGAGCATCGACTAGAACGCATTCCTAAAACGCGTACGTCCACGAAATCTGTACCAGTTCGACTACCAAGTAGAGATAATAGTGTATTAAGCCTATATGATATCACAAGCAGGGAAGGGAAACTGAGAATACGGTCCATCACACAGACCTCAATAGTTTTATATTTTTCTCAAATGACATACCGAAATACGTACACATACAAAGTTTTATTGATTATATATATGTATGCATACACACACACACACGCACAGAGAGAGAGAGAGAGAGAGAGAAACACGACTTGCATACGTTATGCCACATGCTCATATAATTAAGGCTCATATAATTAAAATCGATAGGAAGGAGCAGCGTGTAGAGGAACATGTATCTATGCGGACGCGCGTTTTATTACTACATTTTACAATTAGTCGGATCTACATCCATTAACTCTGTGATATCACATCTAGGCGCAAATATGATTGCCAAAAAAAAAAGAAGAAACAAAGAGAGAGAGAGAGAGAGAGAGAGAGAGAGAGAGAGAGAGAGAGAGAGAGAGAGAGAAAAGAAATGAACGAAGCTGAGCTCTAAAGGCATTTTTTTATTGTATATATTATATATTTTCTAAATAATGGACTGTTCCGGAATTCAGGAAATTTGTTGACGAGCGAAAGTGTATGGATTCGAATTATTAAACATTTGAGCATTTAAATAACGAAGACATGCAGATTCTTATTTTTATACAGATAGGACGACCTATCGCGATATCCTATCCCCCTACGCGCGCGCGCGCGCGCCCACACACACACACACACACACACACACACACGAAACTCACGAGTTAAGCGAAAACGTATACATATGGATACATATGGAATATATTTTACATAAGTTTTGTAATTACCGCATCATAGATAAGTATATTAGCGTTCATCTCCGAAAGCAGGATGCAAATCTCGACTTTAGACGCCTAGTTCATTACCGTCGCTATTACTTTTATCATTATTACCGATATTATCAACGTATTAGAACTTTGTTATATTGTACAATTATCATTTTACACGCTACTTTGAGACGAGATCTAATTAGTAGCAACGTAGTGCAGGCCTTGTTACTTTATCGTGATCGAATGCGAAACAGAAACGACAACCGATGCCTTATACTGTATTTCTAATGCCTTATGCGGATCACAAAAGTATGAACGGTTGGTTACTTTCCATCCCAGAGCGTCTCCGTGCACAATTGGCAAAATTCGACTGCTACATGTGCGTATATTAACAAATATAAATTGTCACCTCTACGGCGTAAACACGTCGATGATCCCCCATGTAGTCGTATATACGCCTATATTGAATTCCGGAAACAGATATTACAGATGTAACTTTAATACTTTTAAAATAAGCTGTAACTTATAAGATATGAAAACGAGCAACTGCATGGT
The DNA here is from genome assembly GCA_017607545.1 of Acromyrmex charruanus. Classification (NCBI taxonomy): domain Eukaryota; kingdom Metazoa; phylum Arthropoda; class Insecta; order Hymenoptera; family Formicidae; genus Acromyrmex; species Acromyrmex charruanus. The sequence continues at coordinate 1,520,419 of JAANIC010004352.1, forward strand.
GATCGCGCGAAAGATGAATACATGAAAGAGAGAGAGAGAGAGAGAGAGAGAAAGAGAGAGAGTGAGAAGGGGGGAGGGGAGATATGAGTCGACAAAGACGATAACTCACAAGTTTTGTACATCCACATGCGCACACGTATATTTTGTTTATTGCTGTGATGAATTACATTATAAATATTAGCGTGTAAGGCGGTTTAAATGCGGCTTTTCTTGCCATTCTAATATAATTGCAAGCATTAGTCACACTCCCCGTTCGGATGTAAGCCTCTTAAAAACCGTACGGATATGGAACGACGACCTATTTATCCTTGATGTATTTAATTGTACGATATTTACACGATAGCATTCTTTGTAAAGCGCCTTGGATAAACGACTCGTCCAGAAGGCGACTCGCCGCAACGACAATTTCGTACAGGAAAAAAGGAAAGAGAAAGAGAAAGAGAAAGAGAGAGAGAGAGAGAGAAAGAGAAAGAGAGAGAAGATACCCGATTTATTTTGCTACGCGCGTGCGGAATTATGCGAGAAAACTACGCCGAGATATGTTTATCCTCGCGCGAAACTGACACGGTACTTACTCAACGATGCTAATATAACAGGGAGACTTTTCTTAATAAATAAAAAGATTATTGCCAACATCTGTGTCAACAAAGCCTTTGCTGCCTTCATTTCTTTCATGCTTCCAACTTCAATTTGATAATCGTATCGTAAAATCATTTCTTATCAAATACAATTTTTATAATTAGATATCACAAAATGCTTCAGGTATATTAAATAATTAACATTAATTATAATAGTTAATGAGATTATTCGGATCATATTTGAATGTATTTTTAATGACAAAAGGGTTTATATGTTATTTTGTAGCGATGTAAATTACTAACAAGAAAAGGTTTCCAACTCAAAAAATTATGAAATTTTGGAAAATGTTCTAATACGTAATATACTTTTTTTTTGTTGCCCAAATTCAACACAAAAAAATAATGAACTTCTAAAAATTGATCTATTTTTTGTTTTTATTATTATTGTATTATTTTTTATTTTATTTACCAACAAAAAATTTTATATAGATAACTTCTAAGTTCGGGAATCCTTTCTTTTAATTTAGTTGAAATTTCAAAGAAACAAGTAGTCACACACGTTTACGTATCTGCGATGTGAACAATTCGCTAAGAATGCGCTAAAGAAATACGGATTCGAATAAATTAGAATTAGAAGTAACTTACAGAGGTATAATGAAAAAACGTGGAACGCAAGTATAATGAAAATTTAATTGTAGCAGTATATAAAAAAAAAGTATATATCTCGCGCATTTTAATGGAGGCTAATTTTTGCATAGATTTATTCAGCGAAAGAAATAATAATTCATTCAGCTGATCTCGGCACGTAACGCCGATTCGCGTGACTGCAGCAAATTAATTTTCTTCGCTCATGAAAAATTCCTGATGATTTAAAGTCCGCTGGTTTAGCGACTATAACAATCGTTTAGTGTTAATCCCAATAAATTAAACTTTCTTTAAAATAAATTGTTAGATGTATTTCCATAATTAATTGATTTACAACCAGGTTGAGAAAAAACTAGCTTCTAATTTTTCATTAATTAATCTTGCGTGTTAAATTTACATTACGATTGTTCTTATCTCTTTATCTATTTAAGTCTAATCGTGCGTGATTATTTTTTTTTATCTACACGATCACAAGTTCCTGGACATTTTCAAAAATAAAGTGAAACATATTTTACTATTCCAACCCAAATAATAATAATTTTAGTTTTTTAATTCTTCTTCAAAAATATTCTCATCGAAAGTCTTCTTATTTCAACCAAATAATTGCAACTTTAATTCTCTTTCAAAAAATATTCTGCTTCCGAATTTGATAAATCATTATTGTTTCCAATCCTTTCTTTACTTCAAGTAAATATAGCAATTTTATCGCATCGGCTTTTGATAACCATTTTGTATCAGACAAACTTTTAAGCGACAATTTTAAAGATTTCATAAAAATTTCCCATTGTTTTATTGAAGACGAGAAAAAAATTGAATAATCTCTGCACAGTACCAAAAAAAGTAATCATTTCTGATGTATTCCAAAATACTGTTTTTATTCCTTTATATTTGCCGGCCATATTAATACTGTTGTCATATCCTTGTTCTCTAGCATCATGAATATCCAATTTATCAGCTTTTTTATTGAAAATTTCAGTTGCTAAATCTTCTGTTATAGGTATTTTTATTATTTCATTAATAAAAATGATTAAATTATTGCAGTTAGATAGCGTTAATAAAAAATTTAAAAAATATGTAAAATTTGCATTTTAGTTTATTTTTAAGAGTATTCGGGAATTTATGAATGATAATGTATAGTATAGTGGCTTGCATAAAAAATGAAAAGTATAATTTTTCATAGACAAATTCGATATTATTTCAATTGTCAAAATATATTTGTGACAAGAATAACTTCAAAAATTCATTATACTTATATTTCACTTAAGAAGAAAAAGCTACATCCGTGATTGAACGTCGCTGGGACGAAAGATTCAGAAAAGTGGACAGCATATGATTCTTTTTGCCCTCTCCGAGACTTCGTTCAATCGTAGAAGTGGATTAATACCTTCGGGAGTTAAGTCCCGTCGTGATAGAACCATGATCGACTTATCGAGCGTATTTTGCCCAACGGCATTTTTGTACATTACTGAGATTTGTAGGTGTCTTATATTTATAAAAAAAAAAGATCATACAAAATCAAGGTTGCCACAGACCTGGAAAACCGGGAAAATCGGGAAAAATCAGGGAAATTGAAATTGAAAATTGTCATGGAAACTGGGAAAAGTCAGGGGGAAATGTAAAAAAGTATACCAACTTTGTGCACTATTCGCTAAATGTCTGATCCGCGCATTGATCGCTAGTAACTCGCCATCATACTTTTACACGTCAATTCGGACTAGATTCAAAGTATTATACCAATTATTTATATTTTGACATTGGAGTCTTTTTATTTCTTCATACTTGGGTATTGAGACTTCTTAGTCTCTTAATATATTCTCCGGGTTTGGTTTTCCGACCCCATTTGAGAGGTCAGAAAACAGTACCATGCGTCTCAATTTTTAGCTTTTTAGCCCTCTTCAGGGAGCAGAGACTCGTTTGTTTTTGCATTTGGTAATAATTTACATTCTTACTCCTTAGAGTTTGTCAACACTCGAGAAGATTAACACGACAAATCGCGTACATGGAGGGGCGCGCAGATAGGATCGAATCCGGATCCACAGATTACGAGTCAATCGCACTGAGCGATGAGTCACTCGGCGCCCCAACAGAAACACCTGTATTAGCGTATAATAACAAAGTACTTTGTCATATTTTCATTGTTACCAAATTTATGTAAATACAAACGTAGTAATTTGATAAATACGCGTTGTTTTTACAGAATAGCTAGCTGAAAGCGAAAATGAAGCGATTACAGACGGCTATACGTACAAGCGCAACAGAATGCGATGTATGCAAACAGAGACTGATAAATAGGAGACATCAGGAGGCATACAATGCCTCCAAATACAATGTCGGAAATGTTGGAATTTTGTGACACGAGCAACGGCGTAATCGATGTAAGTATATACCCTGATGAATGAATCTCTGAATTGGAGCATGCAATGTCCGGGATTTGAAAATAAAAGGGAAGAAATATGCAAAAATGCAAGAACAATTTTGTTTCATTGACTGCTGTAGTTCCACCTTACTATCATTATTATTAATTATTTTATAAATTATATCTTATGTAATAGTAATTAATGATATAATTTCTTATAGAGAACGAGATAAGAATAATGGAATTGGAGAAGGAGAAATGGAGCACGAAGAACGTGTGTGTCGAACTAGATCAAAGGAACTCGAGAAGCAAATAGGAGAATACGAAAAATTGTTAAATTCCAAAAAATTCATGGTTTGCGAGAACATTCCGTCGCATTGCCGTGTAATGACATTGATTATTATAAATGTAAATATCTAACGATCTAACGATGGAAGAAAAACAAAGCAGGAGAAAGTAGACTAACGAGCTTTCCATGCAAAACAATAAGTTACGATACATCAAAGTAACTAAATAATTAAAGTGACTCGTGAACGATTGAAAAGAAACTTTTAATAATTTATTGGAGCTATTTCGATGTCGTCATGATTTTTCGCTCAAATTAGAAAAATTTAATGATAAAAATTTAATCACATCTCTTAATCCTACATGATTATCATTAAAGTCGTAAAGATATAATTTTCAGCGATTTAAAGCACTGCATCGGCAGCGATATTCTGTCGTCAATGAATTATACGGAATACTTAGTGCGAGACATGACCTTTGGGACATGCGACCGACGCGACCGACGCGACGGCCACCGTGTGTCTCGCCTGCAGGTCTCGGCGGGACGTTCGGTCGTTCCTCGTGGGCTCCTGCGCGTCACGGAGCGGCGCGGTGTGTGCCAGCGGAATCCTTATCGGCCCCCGTAAAAGCATCGATAAACATGCGCCGAGCCGAGCGAATGGCTGGTGGTTGGAAGCCCCGCGATCACCCGCGATAGGGCGTAGGGCTGCGCGCACTGACGCGCACTGGCGCGCACCAGCGCGCACTAACGCGCACTGGCCTAGTCGAACTCGAAGGCAACTGGCGAAGGCAGGCACCACGTGCTGCCACTACCAGACGTATAATCGATAGTGCACTGCGCTCTCTGTGCCACCGGCGGTCAATCAACCCTCGCGCGCGTTCGGGGCCGGCCGGATGTGATGCGCTCCGACTGCGATTCCGATTCCGATTCCGATTCCGACTCCGACGCAACGTAAGGTGCGACCTGTCGAAGAAACGCGGTCATCGCCCGATCATCCGCCCGAACGAGATGACGGACGTACGTACCTCCGCTCGCACCTCGTCGCATCGACTCGCCCGTGTAAGCCCGTAAGTTCGTTTCTTCCGGAGAATATCGAGAACACACCGGGAACCGGGATCTCAGCGCGCTCGCTGATCCTCTCTTCTGTATATGTCTCGATCGTATCTGCAGAATTTACATTCCCTTTGCTTTTTATTTCTTCTTCTTTGTCTTTTATCTCACGCAGAGTTATGTGGATTTAGATACGGTTCGTTAAACTCTCGCCTCGCGCTCGCCTCGCGCAAAATCCTAGTCGTTTTCGACGTTAGTGAACGTAGGAGCGACCTTTGCCTCGCTGCAATTTGAAGATTAACATAACTGCAATCATCTTTAAATTATCTTGACTCAAAGTGAATTTTCTGTCGACGCAAGGACCATTTGGTGAAATACAAGTGGTGAGGAGTTTTTATTTTACAGCGTAAAATAAAAGGTTTCTTCGTAAAACGGAGATTTTCCTCGAACGCGAGATTTTCCTTGAAATTGTCATTAAAATATTATTGTATATTCATTAAAAATCAATTTGTGAAAGTATTATTTCAGTTTTAATTGAATTGAGTTGCAAGTTCCACAGTAATTGACGCGCAGTTCGTATTACTGTGAAGGTATATTTAAAATTTACATAGAAATATTATTAGGTATCAATATCTAGCCTCGACCGTGTTTGGCGCTTTCTTACTTATTTAATTTATTCATTATAGATTCTCATTAAAATGTGAAAATGAACACTACGGTGTATATTATCAACTACAATTTACGCAATTCGTGTTGGAAAGAAGATTACAATCTTTCGAAATAAAAAAGAACAACTTGGAAAAACTCGTTGAGGATTTTTATTTTACAATATGCTAAAAGTAATATCTTTGTAAAACGAGAAACGAGTTTTCCTTGAAATTGTTATCGAGGCCAACATTTAATTCATTAAAGATTCTCTTCATTAAAATTTGGAGATAGAACGTCATGCGTATTATTAGTTATATTGCAGTTTGCATCAGAAAGGGAATTGATTACGGTTATAATTAAGCTAAACTGTCTCTCGTTGCTGCCAGTTCGTAATTACTCAGATAACAGTGACAGATAACTTTCCTTTCGAGTAATCCGATGGCATGCTTATCGCGAGCCGAAGTTACATCGCAATATTTCTAAAGATTATTGTCTAACTGTTACAATTAGACAGTAACAATATAACGATATAAAATGATCACATTTTACGCAGCAGAAAGTAAGCTTTTAAGCTGCATCCGGATGCTGTTCGAGATTGAAGTCTTTCTTATGCTGATATATTCACGTAATAACGTATTAAATAAATACGTTGTTATTTTTGTATATAAAAGAGAATACTTTGCAGTAAATTGGAACGTGCACTTTCTTCAGATTTGAATTCGCTACAGGCGTAGCAACAGAAACGAATTGAGTAACAAATTGAGTAATATGATTCGACTTGCTCCGAGTGATTCAGTAGGTTGTATTACAATATTACATTAATGCACGACGCAGTTCAAAGAAAAGAGTGCACAATGTCTCAGTAAAGTTATCTTGTAGCAAGGTATCCTCGTGGTTTTCGAAGAGAGAGAGTGAGTGAGTGAGTGAGTGAGTGAGTGAGAGAGAGAGAGAGAGAGAATAGCTGCTACGGAGAAGCGTCATATTTATTGCAATTTATTACTCGAGTTTAAACTTTAACTGACAGTCAAAGTAATGCAAATATGGCATGCATCAACTTTTATGCAATTAAATCAATGATCTTGAAAAATTGCAGATCAATTTATAATATTTAATCAACGATATTTCTTACAATAAAAAGATAGTTCATAATTTACGTACTGACCGTGGAACGATTTTCGAAAAGGTAATAAGATTTCTGGTTCACATGGCCTTTTCTAAACCAACGATACATTTATTATTTATACGCATATTGATATAATTTGTAATATTGCAAAGCGATAAAATTTCGTTAGCACAATAAATATGCGATATGTATTTTTTATTCGTATAAATCATATAAATAATTATAGATAGTTATTTATATATAATATCGTATAAATAATAATTAATTAAACCAATAATTTAATATCGTATATTTCAAATAATTCAATTATTGAGAAAACGCAAAGCTCTTTTGATATGTGAAGCTAATTCTTAAGCCATATAAACAATGTTTATCTCTTTGAAGTTTCACGCTTTTTAAATAATTTAATAATCCCAATATAAATTAAAGAAAACACTTTCGTTCTTTAAAATTGCATTAAATCGATCCAAATTTAAATTTTAATCAAATTAAAATTAAAATTAAAATCTTATGTTACGATAGTAGACGTTCAGAAAATTAATAGAGAAATTGAAGGACTCGATTCAAAACGTCAACTCTGTTTTTTTAAATTTACTACAGTATTAACAAAAACCAAGTTTTTACCAAGGTTTTGCCATTGTACAAAATAATTTATAAAAATTGTTGAAACATATAAAAATCATTTTGTTCACATAGTGGTCGAAGCGGTCGTTTCTTGTGCCAAAAGACATGGAATATTTGGTACGTTAATCCACTCAGCAAAAAGTCATTTTCGCTAAAAAATAAAGCTATCTGATTTTTGCATCATGCCCTTCAATTTAACAAATGAAGAACTAGACATTGACGCGAAATAGATTTTTAACAATTTAATATATACCGCTTCCTTACTTCACAAGTGGTACAAAAATGTGCTTTTCGAGTTATTATAAAAAGTTAGAGATATATATTCATCCTCTTCGTCATCAAAAAAGTCAACTAACTTACATTCAGAAAAAATCGTCATAACTCAAAAAAGATGGTTTTTTTTAAGGATTGTAAAACAAAAATGACATTTGACATGTTAGAAAAATACGTTCTTGACGCCGATATTCGATTAATCAATAATTTTCTGTTACATATAATAATAAAAAAATAATTTCTCTTTTCTAGAAAACTTAATTGTTCGAGTTGCGTCACGAAGTTGTGTCTCTAAGTAGGAAAGTGATATTTAAAAAATATCGTAATACTAATTATAAAACTTGATGGTGGAGAATGATTTGATGATATTTATTGTTTTGCAGAAACAATATTCATTTTATCGATTCAGCAATAATTTACAATCCTTTCTCAATTTCACAATAAATAAATACACCGTAATTATGTATACGCGAACGAACTGTAAATCAATTAAATATAATAAATCAATTAGTTTTATACGTGTCACGAAAGATAAGAGGAAAATGTAAATCTCACGTGTTGTCTAATTAAGAACTTTTTCAATCTCTCGGATTAAATGTGGGTCGCGCGCAATATTTCGCTAGTCGGCGCGTACTTTTCGACGCATCGAGCGACGGGCGTCGCGGGGCGTCGCGGGGCGTCGCGGCGGATCAAAACAGCGGCTGCGATCTAGGGCAGAACCGTCACGGGGTGAATGGCACAAGCTCTCCCTCGCGCTTAGTAAGATATCGTGCATCTGCGCAAACGTCGCGAGTGTTTGTCGGCGAAGCTCAATAATTTGCTGCTAACGCAGCGAAACTTCTTCCCCGAGCGAGCGATGCCGAATCGAACCGATCGAGATTGCAAGACGAGCCGATCGCGGCCATTAAGTCGTTGCTCAAGCAACAAAATCGATTAACCATCGAGCAGAGAAACTTATGTATTAACATTATGTGCTATTAATACACCAAACGATGCAACCTATGATATATACCTCTAGATTTTCTCCCCCTTACATCATTATTATCTCTAATAGCTTACGTTCACGTCAGTATAATAATTAATTATGATGGATTGCATTTACAGATGAATAATGTTCTCGTAGTTCTTTATATATATATATATTTTTTTTATATGATTGTCTTTAACACCACTTGTAACGATTACATATAATGATAGTTTAATTCTTTTATTCTTCTTCATGAACTTGCTTTTTTATGCCGAATGCCTTGGAAGTATCTATTAATGATTCACAATGTTTTTTTTTATTTTACTCTCTGATTCGTAATCTTACATAACGATCGTCTGTTAACTTTAAAAATTACAGACACGTTCTCTTTCTTCATCTCCCTCCTCCCTTCCCCCTCTCGCTCGCTCTCTCTCTCTCTCTCTCTCTCTCTCTCTCTCTCTCTCTCTCTCTCTCTCTGTGATCTATTTAATCTATTATATTAAATTCATATACTTCGAGGATTAATCGGCCTGGAAAACTTCGAGTTTGCCTCATCGATTGCGGTTCGTACAAATACGAGTATTTCCGAAGTCGATTCGCCTCGCCCTTCGGCAAGTCGGAAGCGTAACAGGCTGAAATAATTCCTGCGAGGAATGGTCCAGAGATAAACCAGCACGATCGTTGTATCCGATCGAAGAGAGCTAAGATCCGAGATAATTGTGTATTCCGTCGGAAAATACTGTTGTAAACACGCCGATATGGAGAGACGGCCGACATAAGGCGAAGTACTTCCCGCGTCTATCGGGAATGTATATTAAACTTAAGGGTGTGTTCTCGATGAAAACAATCGCGATCGCTTGCAGCATAGCCCGAGGTATCTCAGCTGGTTAATTACCTGGTCGATCGTATTTTGCCATACGCGATGCACGCATGATCGGCATGATGAGACGGAAAAAAAATAAATAAGGGGTCGTGCGCACCAAAGGAGGAATATCGGTGGTTTATCGATCGAGCGGGTAATTATATATGGTCGATGATAAGAATCCCTCAGAAACATAATAATACCTGAACATTACGCTATAATGTTACTCAATACGGCACTAGGACAAAGCAATGTCATCAGTGGCGGATTTAAGAAATATCAAACATTTATTGAGAAGAGGCAAATAAATCATTGGACAAAAAGAATCGCATGATGAAAATTAAACGTAAGTCATGATTTCGTTAATAGTTTATCCGCCGAATATATTTTTAATTGCTGAAAAAGAAGATTTAAAAAGTTCCATCATCCATAGATTTTAAGAAATTGAGAACTTCATTTTTGAAAAAACTACAAATTTAAACAATTTACAATTTTTTTCCTTAACAAAATAACATAAACATACAGTAAGAATCACTATTCAGATATTGAGAAATAGAAGTGTTATAAATCAGCATAATTTTTGAATATTAAATGTTGCCAATAAGCTTTATTTTAATGTATCACTTAAAATTGTACATAAATAATAAAAAAGGCTTCCTATCATATATATAAAAATTTTTATCATGTATAACAACATTTAAATTTCTTATCGTTATTTATTATGTACATTACAAATTTACGTTATTATTACATATATAGGAAAGTTAAAGTAGAATTTTTAAAAGTTTCTGAAAAGAGAGATAGAATTTGTTGAAAGGCATTTCTTTTTCAGTGCAAAAAGTCCTACAAATTTGGCTTATAAAAAAACATTTATTACTTATTGAGAAAACAAAAGTTGATCAAAATTTGTCGCACTGTTTTATTATATTATAATAAAGAATATAAATTATATGCTACGTCATAGATAGATTGATATTTCAAGGAGAAAAATACAGATTACATTGTTACAAAAAAATAACAATTATATGAATATAATTGTTATTGAATGACATATTCCCCCGTGATGCACAATGCTTTGACGAATAAATTGTTTTATTTATTGAGTTTTTTGTCGCGCATATAGTAATACATAGTTATTGTAAAATTCGCTACTGAATGCATCCTCCCGACGAGTTATACGCAGAAAATATTGAAAGAAGAAAATACTGCGCGTTCGCGGGTACAAATGTTTGGACGGCTTTAGCGAAGGCTTTCATAAAAGCATAAAGAGAACAAAACTCGTCTTCTGTACTAAGCCCGTTGAAATAAACTTTCATACCTTTTCTCCCGCCCGGAAGAATGCGAAATAATTCTATTCGATGCGACACGTTTTTCATTCGCTATCAAGATATTAACTTATGAATACTTTGTTAGAAGTTAAATGTCGCAGAGCCCGACTTCATTTTACATTTTTGGGTTTTCCCTCGCATAATTACGCCACTTTATCTCTGACCCATAAACAAATTCATGAAATATTCTCATTTCCTTTCGGTGTTGATTTTTCCTACTCATACGCAGACACGTCCATATGAATACATCAAATAACAAAATACACGTTATATTTTACGTCCCACATTTCCACGCTATGTCTGGTTAAAGACGAAGGTTGTTTCTAAGCTTCGGTCAGTTACCTTTACCCCAAATACAGCCGAAATAAGCTGTCGATAGATGATAATACGAAATCGTACTGTTAACGTGCATTCAAGTGCTCGCAAACTTTGATTCTAAAACTCATTAATCTCGATAAAAAAATGCTACGTTAAAAGAGAATACTGATCGTTACATTAGAAACATATTTATATCGGCAACGTAATAGTTCGTGCGCACGAATGGTATCTTTATCGAAATGTTTTTTTCCTAAAAATAGTATCTCGTTAAAAATGCTCTCTTCGCTTTTCCAGCAACCTGTCCCACTTGTTTATTTTCACTTATCTGACGCCAACAAAATTTTGTTTAGTCTCTGCTCATATCATTTGATGCTACCATTTGATATATAACGCGATTCAGTAATGAACTGGGATATCTACTTTAATCTTATCTTTTTTGTTATTATTTATGAGATTTAATTGGATAACTTGTGCTTGGGAAATCAATTTGGAGAGCCGATTTAGAGAGATTTATCCTCTATTAATTCTCTCCTCGATTTCGAAATTTACTTTTTTTTATATGTATATAGGACTGTCGCTTTTGACACAATCACACAGACTGGAATTCAAAGGGTTAAAAGACCTAGAAATCGGTCATTGCATTTTCTCATGTTTAAGAGTTAAAGCGAAGGATAGAGAGTGCCGGAATCGATCACTGTCTCTCCGTTAAGAGGGTAGAATCGAACGGGTTACCGTGTTATCGGCACGCGCGTACCCTCTTCCTCCGGATTGCGTATCGCGTAGTTGCGATAGTTACCTTATCTCGCGGTAAGATATTAGGACACAAAATCGAAACGGCGAATCGACTAAAAGGGGGGCAGACGGTCGGGACGGAGGCAGCGCAACAACAGCGGGAGTTTAACTTCAACCCTGCGAGGAGGAAGGGAGGAAGAGACGGTGGTGGAGGTGGTGGAGGTGTGCGAAGCGCAGGCGTTTGCACACTCCTGCGCATCGTTACCGTTGCTGCTGTATACTGCGATGCGACAGTCATACGTGAAGCGCGAGAGCGGGTGGTGCTCTCTCCTTCTCGCAGAGTCTCAGTATCGTTTCTTTTTTTTTTCTGGAGAAGCCTTTAGGTATTGCGTGCAAAGCCCGCGCGTCACAGATCCGTTTCATGGATCTGCACGATCGTTTCGCGTGTCGCACCCCCCCCCCTCTCCCCGCTCCTGATAGCCGCACGAGCGTTTAGCGGACACCCCCTCGCGCTCGTGCATGTGCATGTGCATGTGCATGTGCATAAACCCCGTGTACATACACACGTGTGTCCACCAACGCGCCTGTATAGTTTATCGAGATTCGCGTATACGAATCTTTATCGCCCCC
>JAANIC010004352.1:1535915-1549489 GCA_017607545.1 Acromyrmex charruanus
CACCGTATAATACATAATTTTTTACATTATTCTCATTTTTATTTTTGATATATTTATTTATCGTGCGTTTCACATGTATGTTTTATTTTATTACATCAGTTTAGCTAATTGTGCAGCTAATGAAGAGTAAGTCGAAACGTTCCGCCACGAATGTCATGTTTTGAATAAATTAATAATTTAATTCCAACTAATTTTAAACTCATTATCTGCAATCTTTCTTTCTTTCTTCTCATTCTATATCAAGTTAGCAACACGAGCAATTTTATTAATTGTTTTCTTATTGATTTTAAAAGCATCATTAAACAATTTTTATCTTTTTTACGTTCTAATACATGCATAGAAATATCTAATTGACCCATTTTATTTTTTACGTATAATTTTTAAAATATGTATCAAAAATATCTATTTGTGAAAAAGATATAGAAAGAAAAAAGATATATACTTTTTTAATGGTTTTATTATGGATTCATGTTACAATGTTCATTCGTAAATTATGCATCGAATGACCGCTTTAGATACTATTTGAATAAAAATTTAAGCACAAAGGAAAGTCAATTTTAATCGATCCTCACTGTCATTATCTATTACAACGTCATTAGATTGATTCAAAAATAACAAAAGAGATGAAAGATATGTATAAAATAAAAATATATGAGATTTCTCGATTTAAAATGATCCGTTTGATTAATTCGATTAATCGAATCTGATGCATATCTTTTCGCTTCTTCTCTCTTCTTCCCTCTTCCCCTCCCCTCCCTCTCTCTCTCTCTCTCTCTCTCTCCTATTTGCATTCCCGATTATACTTGCTTTAGTGCAAACGCATTTGACGTCCAATTTATATGCAATGCATTTCTGTTTGATACTCGAAAAGGACTCACTTCGCAAAGCATAATAATATCTCCATCCGTGTTTCTGTTTCCTGCCCAATAAATATCTCCCTCAATTCGCGCTCATTATTTAATATACATTTCCCTTCCTTGCTCTCTTGACTCTCTTCGCTCTAATAGATATTTTTCTCTAAGTTTGTCACTTACTCTCTCATTCTCTCTCGTCGCAATGCGATTAAATGCATTTAAACTTTAAACCATAGCACAATGTCCGACGTAGTGCAACTTGCAACCTCTGTAACTTGAATTAATTAACAACGAGCGTACATTCGTGGTATTCAAGGTGTTTGAATTATTGAATTTTGATGCTTGAATGTATGCACGAACGGTATTAGTAAGCGAAGTAAGGCTTATAAACGGAAAAGTTGTCAAAGTTAAAAACAAAGGTTGTAAATCCCATGTAATATCGCTGCCTTACTTCAAAAGTGACACAACTAAAAAGATTAACTTTTCCAGAAAAGGGCAAAACTATTTATTATTTTAGGGCAAAAAATTATTGAGTAAGCAAACAATATCCGCAAGAAAAATATGTTCTTAACATGATCAAGTGCCAAAAATATGTTCGTAACATCAAGTTTTCGTTTCACAATTCTTTAAAAAACCTTTCTGAGTGATTACGATTTTTACGATTTTTTATGAAATTCGCTTTTGATAATAGAATAATGTTTACTTTTAATTCATTCATGATGATAACTCGAAAATCACGTTTTCGAGTTGTGTTACTTTTAAAGTAAGAGAGCGATATGTTCCCAAAGAACATATACGAGAAGGAGAGAGACAGAGAGAGCATCTGTGTAGCATCTGTGAGTTATGGCGTGCACTTTTCATAATGAAAACTGGAAACTTATGTAACTCCTCTGTTATGTTTAAAGTTACATGTTTGTTTGCAAGTAAATAAGTCAAATACCAAGAACGACTTGCATTTGTACATAGCATATCAGAGTGTTAATCCGTCTAAATGCTTTCTTAATCTCACTGTCATGTCTCTGTTAGATATACAAAAATTGTCACAAATGAAATATTTACAATTAGTGTGTTTCATAGTTTCACCTTTCATCATTCATACAGCATTGTGAATCAAAATTTTTAATTTAGAGATATTTACAATTATTCGAAAGATAAGGAAACAATTCACACTCGCCGTAAACAGAATTCTCAGAAAATAATCACGTGCCGCAAATTCCGAAATTCTCCGAAAAACTTTGTCTTTAACGATTACACAGATTTTCAAAATGATGAAAATGTTATGACGAAAAGGTTATTTTAAATTGCAAGTAAAAGTAATTTAAAAGTACTACAAAAATGTAGCGGAGAACTTTAAAACTTGGATAAAACATTATTTCAATAGGAAGTAGAATACTTCTGTTTGTGTTCTAATGGAAATGTATGTATAAAATAATGACAATTACTTCAATTATTAAAGTTTCTAAATCTTTATGAACTCTCTTTGGGAATACTTGACCAACTCAAACGTTATCTGAGATCTGCTCTATACAGCAAATCATGATAAAGAAATGATATGTTATAGCAACAAGATGATTTTGTCTCAAATCTCTATTCTTATCTACGAACTCCTTCGAAATTATGGAATCTAGGCACATACTTAGATCGCGTAGGCGTGAAACAAATTCTACATTCGAGAAAGAATTCCGATCGACTACCGATCAGTTCGGACTATTGAGGGTTGTGCTGCAGGATTTACGTTTCGATGATAGGCAAACGGAGTAGGTTGTTGCAACGATCTACCAAGTGCGCGAGGAAATATCAGAATAAATGTAAAAGAGTATCGGAACCGTGACCCGTTTCGATGATAACGAATCACCGATTCACGGAGGCATGCATGTTACTGCGTTTCGCCAGGTAGCCAATTAACGGGTTAGTTCTTTTGCGCTGCGGTATTTCATACATGCTGTATTCTGCACGTATTACGTCAACGCTGGTGTGAAGCAACGAATGTGAAGCAACTGTGAGTTATCCCGTGTGGCAATTTTCATCCTTTAGCACTTTAATTACCGTTCCGATAAATTAAAGTTCGTTAAAATTAACTGGTAGTTGAAGTTTCGGAGACAGGAAGAGGAAGGAAGAAGAGATAAATTAAAAAGTTTGAAGGGCTTGATAAAGAAGAATGAGCTAAGTCTATATCATTGTAACATTAAGTCAACAGCACACGATGCTTGTTTTCCAATTGAATTGCTAGCTGGATTAGAATTTTGCCACTGTTGGCTGCGGTGCTGACAGTGCAAAATTTAATCCAGTTAGCAATCCAGCAAAAATTCAAGCATCGTGTGTCGCCGACTTTATATTTTTAATATACTTCCACGCGAATTCTTCACTTACATTTTAACTAATGTATGTGGAAATGCGGCGTCTAATATAATGGTTACATTAATGTCCTGCAGAATTAAACTCGGCTAAGTAACTTAGCTAAGTTCCTTCTCTCTTATTTACATTGAAAATGATAAAGGAATGGAAGTAACTTGTAACAATGAAATTACAGTTACAAGTTACTTTTTTGATAACTTTACTGGCAACTGCGTTACTTTTTTTTTTTAGTAATGCATAGCGCTTGAAACTAGAAAGCTCCTAAGCTTTGTCAATTTTTAAAAAATAGCGGAAAGTTACTTTTTCAAGTAACAGTAACTGTATCGAGTTACTTTTAAAAATCAGTACATAGTTAAAGTAACTTGTTACTTATTCTACTCGATAACGAGTAATTATAACTTGTTATTTTTAAAAAGTAACTTTTCATTTGCCTGATAATAACTACGCTATAATTTAAAAGGATGTAGCAATTTACTGCGCCAAGCTTAATTCATGTTGCTATAACTTTAGACTTACAATTAGGGACATTGCCATTTATTATATACACGATTCGGTATGACACATTGCTAACATGTGAGAAATGAATTAAAACAAATTTAACCTTTAATTAACCGCGCGGGATTATCGCAACAAGTAATTTTATTTAACGACGTGATTATTTTTGCGTGACTAATTAAAGGTTAATTTCAACAAATTTAACTTCTCGTATTATTAGAGAAAATATGAATGTCACGTCCGCATCGTCATAATCTTGTTACTATTTATTATACTATTACTATATATTGTAGAATAAATAGAGAGAGATTAGTTTTTGTCTGTCTCGAGTAAGAACTCGTTTATGCGATACGATTTTTTGACTGTACCGATAGTTTCACCAAATCGATGCCATTATATTATACGTCCATTCTCCTGTATACTCAATTAATTTTTCTTCCATGCATTATTCAACTTTTTCGCAAAACGAATGTGAATTCTCATTATTTATTGATACCCTTGCCGCCGTCGTAAAATAATTAATAGAAAATGTTAGATACATACAATTCAGCAAGTCAGAGATCTCGTTTGTATCGGACACTTATGTGTTAATTGAGGAGAGATGAACTGAAACTTTTTAATATTTCCGAATGTCAATATTTATATCTCCTTTTATGCTGATTCTCTTATATTCTTATATTCTCTATAATTTTATAAATAAATTCAACTTCTTTTATTCTCTATCGCAGGTCTTCCTTCTATATTAAGCACTCATATTAAACTCAAGTTAAATTGAACTCAAGTTCTGCACTTATATCTTCCATTAATAACAATATGTACAAATACAAAATTGTACATCGCAGAGTACATTTGATCAAATTGCTGACTGCGAGGTACTCTATGATAGTAAAGCTGAATCAGTAGAGAAACATATCCGTATCATCACCGTATCATTTGAACGCGTCTTTACAATATTATACATATACACAACTGACGACCAACTCGATTGTTTTACCGAATCATGTACACGATTTGCAATGACAAAATCAAATGTCATTTTCGACCAATTTGATAATTTTCCCACATACATTTTTCAACAACAGCATTATCACGTGTAACACGTACATAATATAAATGTATTGTCATTGCAGAGCACAGCAAAAAAAAAATCGATTCGGCAAACGATCGTGTCCTGTTATCGTACAATTCAAAGTACATACAATCGTACTAATTTCAATTCCCGATTCACAATACACCATATTACAAGCAATAATCTTCATTTTTCTTCGGTGTCAATCATCGTACTTGAGCACCATGCTTCTTCTCATGAGAAGGGTCGCTTCGCGTTACCTCAGTTCAACGTAGCGAAAATAGTCAACCGTCCAAGTCGTCGCCAACGTGCACCGAGTTTTCCACCTGGCCGTGTTCTTTGGTCGATAGAGAGAGAAAAATTATACAGAGATGAGAAAGAAAGGGAGGGAGAGAAAGAGAGAGGGGGGGTATGTGAGAGAGAGAGAGAGAGAGAGAGAGAGAGAGAGAAAATCGGATAAAGTTTCTTCTTTGTGACGTGAGAACAGCCGGGAATGAAGGGGCACGAAGGGAAAGAGGCATCCCTTCCATCCTTCTCTCTCTCTCTCTCTCTCTCTCTCTCTCTCTCTCTCTCTCTCTTTATGTAGGTTAGGTTAACCAGGTCGATCGGCCTACGTTCTCTCGTACCATATCCTGCATCACCTCAACTTCCCCCTATTCGTCGTCATAATTTTTTTTGCACCCTCATCCCCATTGTTGCTCTCTAATTAATATTGGATTTATCTATATATAACATAAAGTTTAGGTTCCAATTGTGTTATACTCAAAGCATTATGACCATTTATCAATGTTTTATTAATTGATTTATTATAATGGGTATTATAATATAAAATATCAATCAAATTATTAGAAGGTTGAATATTACCATTAAACAGTTAATTAAACGATGTGATAGACTTTTTTAGTTTCTATCTACATCATAACAGTGCATATATGATATTCAATTAGATTTTCGCAAAGTTAATCGAAATTTTCACACATGAATCCAAACATGTTGGACGAGGTCTTTTGGAACCCCTAAGCCCTTTCAAATGCGTTCCTGTATGCACTCAACGACCTAATCGCTCGACTTCCATCATTCGCAATTCCGAGAGATATTCTGTCGCGATATTTTCATCACCCTAACGATCGGTCTCGATATTAATCCGTCGATTAATCGTCGCCACCTATGGAAGTTAATTGCCAGATTTGTCACGTTCGACGTGCTCTCGTGTAGATCGCCATCCGGCGAAATCGAATCGTCATGAAAGTGCTCGAACGAGGGAAGTTCACATTTGAAAAATGAACCAAGTCGCTTCCGGCGAGCATGCTGGCACGCTCATCGAAACCGACAAGAGCTCGAAAATATGTACAATCAGATATCCATGAATACTGAATCCACCAACCTGCAATATTATAGTTGTATCATCTCTTCTCTCTCTCCATAAAGTTCTGCTTTCGAAAAGCTTTTTGCGATTTACGAGTTGCAATTGGAATAAAATACAATTTTGTAATATTTTTTTAAATACAATAATTAATTATACGATGCAGAGAATTATCTTGCATTAATAAATATTTTTTAATTATGACAAAAATATAGTTATAGTTATGTTTTTAAAATCATGAAGAAACGATAATAAATTTCATCATAGGAAAATATTGTATATTAAATTTATATGTTGTATTATTGTGATACATGAACTGTTGACGTGGCGTAAAAAAAATCTTATGAAGGAGAAATGAATATTATAAAAAAAATTAAATTAAAAATTTTGTTCTATTCTCGTCATTATATGAAACCTATCCTGCAATAATTTAAAATTATTCATTTTTTGAGGACAGCATTATATAGTTGCTTTTTATGTAATTTTGAGAGAGTAGAAATTTTAATGAATGCATATAAGCTCACGTATATTGTTTCAATATTTGCGAAATTACAACATGGGGATTTATAGCTTGGCGTTTCAGCGTTACTTTTCATTGATGAATTTCTTAACCAAAATTTTGCAATATCAATTCTGAATAATTAACTTATTCAGTATTCTGTATTATCAATGACTTCTGTATAATTATTCAGGATATATTATTTTATTTCGGGACATATTTATATTATTTGCGTTATATTATACAACATATTTATGTATTGAATTTCCTCTCCTCCGTCGACTTTACTTCAGACCGTTCAGACCACGCATTTATCGTATAACGCGATGTAAAGCGGGCTTAGCGATGAGAAATCCGTCATTCTCGTGCAGCGTTATCAGAGAAATGTGGTCGTATCGTAGGTAATTAATCGATGCGTTTACTCGGACTCCACCGTCGAAGTGAGAGGAAGTGCGACTGTGTGCCCGTGTTTATATAGCATTACACTCCATGCGATCATAATATCCGGAAAAGCTAATTCACCGTTTATATGACAAATAATGCTGAAAATATTTCCACGCTTTTCACTAGAGGTATATTTAACGAGTATCCAATATAGGACACAAAGCTGGACGTCAACCGTCAACGAGAAAATATAGCGCTGTCTGTTAACTCTGTAAAATAGTTAACACGAGGGTTAATTCTTTGTGGCGTGAAATAATTTTGACCGAAAATATAATTGCCTGACGGATTGAAGCGTGTGTTCGCACAGGGCATAGGAAACGCGTCATTCTTTTTTTTTTTCGTCGAATTTTATACAATAAATGATTCGAGATCCTATCGACAGTTAAAAAAGCTTTTATAAAACAATAGCCATAAATGTATAGCCGTAATTATCCTGGCTATACATTTTTGAAAGTTTGTGTTAAAGAGATTAAGTTTCCATATTGTTACGACGAAATAGTGAGCGTTTTATTTTTCCTTCGATGCCGTCAAACTTTTGTCCGACATAATAACTAATCTGCATTGCGTCCAATCTTGTACAAAGCTCTCGTAAAATATGTTATTTATTAATGCAAAACTCATATTCTTCGTTTCGCAAAAATATGCATGTATGTAACTGTTCATGCAAATCATCTTATCGGAGTTATCTGTATGATTTTTATGGGGAGAGGGAGAGGATTAAGCTTATATATGTATTTGCATCTGCATGCGTGTCGCTTGCTCGTCACTAGTATCTCTTAAGAGAAGAAATGACAATAAATCCGATTCATGATTTCGAAAATTGGGCCCACGATTCTCTTTTACTTCGAGTACAAATTTGCGAACATCTTAGTTCTCCATTCTCATAGAGGGTTAATAGATATGCCTTTTCCCTTCAATTTATGAGCATAATACGTTCCACCTTGATTTATGAGCGCAATTTTTTCCCTTAGGCACGTGTCATCGCGCGCACAGACAATTCCGTCCTCTCAATACTTTCAACATGTGAATAGCATCGAATGGGACCGAAATTAAACTAAAAATCGAACTCATTCAACCGAAACTTACGTAAAATGTAAAGTACAAACATGTTCCCCTTTGTATCCCTTCGTCTCTCGCCACGCCTCACTCGGTCCCTTTGTGCTCCTTTTACAGACGTTCGGAATTTTACGAAAAGGGTGAGGGAGAGAGAGAGAGAGAGAGAGAGAGAAAGAGAGAGAGAGAGAGAGAGAGCTGACGAAAGCGCAAGAACCTTTTGCAACAAAGAAACGAGACTTCGTGTACAGAGGTTGTTGTGTGATACGTGTATAAGGTAATAGAAGTTCACATGGATAACTTACTGCACGATAAATGACTATGTCCTAAGTTAGGTGCAAACTATTATAATTTTACAACTTCTTCGCTTGTTAAATCATAAAATGCATATTTTGATAAGAACAGACCTCGTCGCATTCTATAGATGATCCTACACGGTCAATAATACTGTCAGTATTAACAATATTGACAATAATATTGATCATGTATGGTAATATTGTATATAATAATATACATATATTATGATGGTTTTTAAAAATCCTAGAAAATCATCGTCGAAAGTTACGTAACAAAAGTATATAGTAATTAGAAGTATTTCGTGAATTTAACCTAGTAGAAAAAGAATCTCAGAGAATTTACACATATCAAATTTAAATTACTATTCATCGTGCACGCGCGTTTAATGTGTTTACTTTATTCAAGGCGTGACAGTGCGAGAGCTTATTGATAAAAACTTTTTGCCACTACACACGTTGCTATTTCCGATATAAACACTAACGTCACGTCGAATCGCGTGTATAGTAACTGATCTTAATCTAAAATGAAAATTGCCATGACAGTTTGATGTTGTCTCGCACTGATATGAGAATTTGCATTTTACCGCACTCAAGATACGGTATTGCGATTCTTGTGTATCGTTTAGTATGCATAAGCTTTAGTATTTGTTCATCGCGCACATCTTGAATTCATCGATCAAGCAAGCCTCCGAGGCTTACCATTAAATCGCAGAGATCACTTCGATTTACGGCTCGATTCTTCCAAGCAGTATCGGAAAATAATTATTTTCATGATGATTAGTAGTTGATTAATGGCTATCTATCATCTTAAGGATGAATAAAACATAAACGACTTTCCATACTACTAATATCTATGTCATCGATAAATAAAATGTAAACGATAGGAAACACCTAGTCAATATACATTTTAATAGAAACATCAATATAAAATCGTCTAAAAACAAGGTGTCAATGAATGATTTATGACTAAAATAATCACTAGTAATATGAATTAAAATAGTCAATTAAGTTAATACTTATTATATAGTAAATTAAAATAATCACTTATTAATCAAATCTAAAAAATTGTAAAATCATTAATAATTAATCGATAATTACATAATGAAAAATTATTGACTTATTTTATTGCATTGATATTTTCTAATAAAAAATATTTTTATATGTATTAAGTTTTTTCATCGAAAAATTATTTTTATACGCAATCGTAAAAAAAACTTATCAGAATAATGTGAATTATTAATATGAATTTAAAATGAGAGTTATATTGAATAATTTTAATTCTCTCTCTCTCTCTCTCTCTCTCTCTCTCTCTCTCCCTCTTTCTCTCTCTCTTCCACACGACTAAAATAAATTGTACGATATGGCTAATGTAAAACTTATTATTATAACTAATAAGTGTGAATTTTATTACAAAATTATTAATCTTTAAAAAATATACTATTAATTTAAATTGATAAAAAGCTTATCCTTTTACTGACGAATGATTAATGACGAACGATTTAATCGTAATGTGTGATTAGCTTAATTTTGATTATTTTTATTGTCATTGTCATTGTTTAATGATCATACTACGATTATACTATTGATTGTTCAATGAACATAATCACTAATTGAACGATTTAGCAAATTTGTATTTGCGATAGTGATTGAGTTTATTACACTTTGCCCAACTTTGTGTCTCTAGATAAAATAAAGAAAGTAAACGGGGTGTGGTAAAGAGGAGAATCGGAGGCTTGTGTGTCTAAGGGCGGAGGAAATGTGCAATGGTGAATGTGGTGGTTGATAAGTTGCGCGGGACACAATCAGCGGCACGAGGCAACAGATTCGTGAATCTCTCGACTCCTCCGCAAACGATCATTCCCGTGGCGAGCGAAGGGCGGCTTTTGAATATCCTGCTGAAGGATTTTAAGGAGAACGTGATTTCTAAGGGAAGAAGGCACCACGCGAAAGGGTGGAGCAAAAAGGCGGCGCGGGGAACAGAGGTGAAAAATCGGAAGCAATAAAAGATTCTCGTGACGGAGGGGCTTCGCACGGCCCTGGCGCGACTGCGGCATTGTACCCCTGCGGGGGGCTCGCTGCCGAACACACCGAATCCACCGTCCACCCCGGAACACAAGTCCCAAGTAAGCGCGAATAACAAATACGTAATATAATTCCTCCAATTTTACTATTCTATTCTGTAAAATTTATTTTGAATTTTTTGTTCAATAACACTGATTGAAGAGGCTCATTTACGATCAATCGTTGCTTATTGTGCAACATGATTGATCATGAATGGGATCGATTAACAGTTTGTGCAAATGTTGTGTGAAATTAAAATTGAAAATCTGATTTTTAGTGCAGCTTATTTATTTTTCGTGAGTAGAGATGTTGCACAAATTTGTCAGTTGCAACCCGACAACGTACGTATTGTAATATATATTTGCGTGATTAGTATTATTATTATTATTATTATTATTATTATACAATTAAATTTTGCGTAACAAAATGTTAACTTGTGTGAAATTTTATTTCTTGTCTAGCGCAATATTATATTGCTCAATTACTTTTGCGCAAGATGATTGATCGAAAATAGATCTCTTTACAAGGTTTCTGTTTCTCAACACCTGATTCTTGTATTTTTAGCTATTGTGAAATAATATAAGATTAGAAAAGTTCTCCACGGATTTTGAAAAATCAAAGACTTTATTTTGAAAAATTTTTATAAATTTAATCAATTTATAATGTTTTCTTTCACTTTACGGAATGAAATATATAAGAATCCATTTAGATGTTAAGAAACAGGAACTTTATCGGTGTAATTTTTTAACATTAAATATTGCCAATAAATTTTATTATTTCAATATATCATTCAAAATTGGACATAAAAAGGGTTCTTGTAACGTCATATTTATTTACATATATTTACATATATTTAAAAAAATATTCAAATTTCTGTATCTATACATATACTGAAAAAGTTGCATTAATTAGAATTCTCACAGATTCAATTAGAAAAGTACAAAGCAGTCATTTATAGTTAACATTTTTTTATAGTTGTATTTATTATATTAATCTATCAAACGTTCTAATAGAGATAACTAAAAATTTATTTACGATAATCAGAATTTTAATTCATATGATCAGAATTGGTTTTGTTTATACTTCTTATTGGTACAACAGAACGTTCTTCTTGATGTATGTACTTATATTACATATAGTACACATATATTGCATAATTACATAAGAAATTAAAATCTAAAAATACATCTATAAGAAGAACAATACCTTAATCTCTTGATTGATGAATCTTCAAGTGATGACCATCTTTTTTGATATCACTAGTGGTGATGTCAATTTGACGTATCCTTAAATGGAGATATATTTCACTAATATTAAAATCTATTATTATGATTATTTGTTATTTGCTAGATGATTTTATTATCTAATATTTTACAAATAAAATATAATTTTTATTAATGTATGTATTAATGTATTACAATAATATTGCATATTTTATTTGTAAATATGAAGTGTTTTTTTTTTTTTTTAGAATATGAATCATTTTTATATCGCTATTATATTTTGTAGTAAAAAAAAATGAGAAATGGTGATGGAAAAAATTAAATACTGATACATATCTATTGGATGCAAAAATATAACGGTATCACTAGTAGAGAAGAATTATAAGTTTTTTACCATTGAAACGTTGATCGCAAACACAGATTTCGCGGTATCAGTTACAACAAATTTTTAATTAAACGATAGAAATGGAAAAAAATATACGAAATACATGTTAATTTTCGCAGTCGGTTGAGAACTAATAAACTGCATATGCACTACTGTAACTGTTGATATCTTTTTGGTACCCGCAGCATTCCTCGTTCAACGCAGTTCATTAATGATACGGAATCAAATTGTCGTCACGTCACTACTAATGATGAATCAATTTGACGTACGTCATCAATTGAAAATTAAAAAAATATTTAAATAATATTTTATTATTTTTAACTTCCAAATCGCTTCAAAATCGTTCCATTTCTGTACCTACTTAGTTTCAAACAACATTTATATTAATGTATGCACTTGGTAAATAAATTAAATTTAAGTCAAATTTAATACATTTTCTTGAATTAGATTGTTTTACTTCATTATGTAATTAATGACATATTGTGAGTAGAAGCAATGGCAAGTGTGATAAGCTATAGAAACGATTAAAAATAATACTAATTCGGTATAATTTGACATTATGAAATTAACAATTTATTACCTGTCAACAAACAAAATATTGATTAAAATTTATTGTTTATAGTATAACCATAATCATTCTTGAGTGAACTCAGATAAGGAAAATCACGACGAAAAGAAATAAAAAATTATAAAAAATTCTTCTTTCTCGTATGTTACATTGACGAATTATCGAATTTCGATGGAAATCGTCTCGATGGATTGATTACGTACCGCGTGACGAATGAGGGTCGTGCGCGAATTTGTAATCCGAACTGTTGCAGGGGTGTTCGAGGAATCGCGAGTCGGCAATCAGATGTGGCAGTTTGGGGAGTAGCGCGTGTGATACAGGGGATACATCGCAGTCGCAGCCATCGCGGGGACAGCATGGAGCCGACGGCGGCGGCGGTGGCGGCGGCGGCAGCGGCGGCGGCGGCGGCGGCAGCGGCAGCGGCGGCAGGGACAGCGATCTTCTGTCGTCCGCGATCCGGCGGTTCAATTTTAAATCGGCCGGCGGCAGCCGTAGCTGTCGCACAGTGCCAAAAGTCGTGGTCATGGGCTCCAGCACGGCATCCGAGACCACGATCAACACGAGCACAGATAGCGCCAACACTATGCTCACCATGGTAGGTAGGATAATAGTAAATATATTATATATAGTTACTCTCCTTTTACCAAACAGCGTTGGCGGCGTTGCACGTGACGCGATGCAAATTTGACCGGACGTGGGTGGTACATATAGTATAACATCAACATATTATAAATAAGTACTGCAGAATGCTCATGATTTGTATACAAGAGCATATTGCTGATATTATTCCAATATACGTTATTATTTATGTAATTAAAAATTAAAATTAAAATTGGAATTTGAATCAAAGTTAAAATCCGAGATTAAAGTTAAATTTGTGTCTATCGCCGCAAAATCGAGATTTGAATT
>JAANIC010004352.1:1549658-1571530 GCA_017607545.1 Acromyrmex charruanus
ATAAGACTTGAATATACCTGTATAAAACGATGTTAATCATTATATTATTAATATTAACATTAATAGTAAATTACATTATATGTATATTATACTTTTACAAAGCAATGTAAAGTCAAACATAGCAAGTTACGAGTCTCGTAAGCATTAAATATTATTAAATAATAATTAGGTGCGATATTAAATGGTAATTAGGTATGTTAATTGATGAAGTGCCCTGCGATGTTGCATCACAACAATCAATCGAAGAAAGTTAGTAAATTATGCGCCGATCAACGAAACGTTTCCATATTTGCTGTTTAATGAATCCATACTGAAAAAAGTACATGTGTTTTTTTGCATTGCGTTGGGATTTAATAGACACCTTTGCGTGTTTAGTATTCATAGTATTTCAGATCGTAGTTAAGCATGAAAACCAACGTGCAAGTTGTATTTTTCCGCCCGAGGGCATGGTATTTAAAATTAAATTTTAAACGTTACATGGCATTTAAAATTAATTTTAAATGAATTAATAAACACGCCCGAATTAAATGAATATTATTATGAAAATCAGATATTTTTCCTTATAAGGCGCAATCGAAAGAAGTGATTAATGCGTTTGGATTCGTGAAGTAATGAACAAATATCTTCGAGGAAATTTGATATATCATTTTAGATTATCAATCACTTTGAAGATATTCATTCATTACTTTGTGCAAACTCGGACACATCAATCAATTTCTGAAATGATAGATGCTTAATAAATAAGAAAGAAAATCCGGTTTCACGCGAAAAAAATCTTAAATGTTGCACGCGAGACGGTATAATTGGTATTTTTAACATTTCCTTAGAAGAATAATCGATGTATATGTATGTACGTACCGTTTATGAAAAAATGAATCGAAAAGTTCTCTATCATTTTATAATGATATCATTTTATAATGATTTATGGTCACAATAGTTAACGAAATATTAATTTTTAAAAATTGTCAAATAAAGCGGGTAAAATCAATGTATATTACAACATTAAGATGTCTTTCCAAGTTCTTTATGAAATATCTCAAAGATATTTCTTTAAAAAACTCTTAAAGATATCTTAAAGTTATAAGTCTTATACATTGATTTTAGACATTATGCTTATTGAATAACTAAAAAAAAAGTTGCGAAAACTGTAAAAGAGGACTTTGTCAAAAATTGCGGGATGCTTTATATTAGCATACGCTGAAATATACAATAATAAACACACGAATAAAATTCTCGCGATTGATTGCGAGCGATATTGTGTGCCATTTGAAAAAAAAAAAAATAATAATAAATAATTCTTATCGATTATATAATATTATAAAATATATCAAGACAAATAATTCAGCATTCGTTGGCTGCACGATTTCTTTCCATTCCCCATTTATATTCCAGGTAACGACGACAGACGGGGAACAGCCGGACGACAGCTTCGATCTGATCGACGTGCCGGCTGAAATGTCGCCTCCCACTACTGCTCCGTCGCAATCATCCATCCCTCCTGTTGGTCATCGGGGACATTCCGATGATACGCTCGGGGGCAACAATAATTCGTCGCCGACGTCGCCCACGTCACCGATCTCTGTCGCGGCGCCGATCGCGGCGAATCAAACTACACCGCCATTACCGCTTCCATCGTCGCCCATGACTCCGCTTTGCGCCTTCGATGGGACCGAAGTCGCCGGGCCCTCGAACCGTTGTATGCGCATGAAACTCGATTCAGGTCAACAGGATGGTAACAATAAGACGACCACCGGTACCTCTATCAATCAAGGTCACAACGCGAGTAATAGCGAGGATACGGCGACTCTTCCATCACTCACGTCGATAGTTCCCACGCACCATGAAACCAGATTTACCTTCGGCGGCAGCGGCAGAACCCCGCCTCTTCCAGATCTCAGAGCCGCGGATTTCTTTAGGTAAATTTAACTGACTTTTTTAACTGAATCCCAATTTAAAGATCCCAGTGAAACGCGATTAGACGAGGAACAGCAAATAACAGTACTGTAGAGAATACATTTTATACTATCATAGATTTTATTTTTAAAAAATTTCATTTCATAGCCGATTTGAATGAGAAAATTGTCGATCGATGTTACAGTGTAATAAAATTTACTTGAAATTTAGAAAGTAAAATCAGAAGTATTGAGATGTCTAAAGAGTACTGTATGAAACGTTTAGGCTCCCCTGTCTTAATCTTCCTAAGCTAAAGATAAGAATTTTAAAAAGATTTAGGAAAGAGAACGAAGAATATATTAGTAGGTACAGAATTATATCTGTCAGTTATATTTCCCTTTTTTCGATTTTATATCGCTATCTCGTGCAATAATTTCCAGATTAAAGATCTCCATTTCTGCTTTGAGTAAAGATTGAGATTTTTCAAGGGAATTAATGTAACTGTTTTATTACTTCTACCATCTTTTCCCCTCGGGATACAAAATTTACAACTATAATAGCTACAAGAAATTTTCAAACTGTCCTCCTGGGCTGAATTTTATTTCAAATTCGGATAAGAGTTAAGGGATATCTTCGATTCGATGAATTCATCAATCGCTGCAATCCACCTACGTAATCACAACGGATTCCCTATTCTATAATCGTGTTTGCATTCAGCACCCCGGTGAGAGGCTCGGTGGACGCGGGCCAACCCGATTCGGTCGACACGCGGTCTTCGATTCGAAATCTGGTGGCTGCCCAGGAGAAACACTACGCCAGAGTGGGATATCAAAGCGATTATACGGCCGGTGGAAAAGTTAACTCGATTCAGGTGAACGCAGCGGAAAAGGGCACGATCGAGCACAAGCGCAGCCAGAAGAGGCCCAATATCAACGTGACGACCAATCCTCTCGATATATCGCTTATAAGTGCGACCCAGCCATGCAATACCCAGGATTGTAACGTTCAAAGTAATGCGAGTACGAAATCGCGAGGACGATCAGCTGGTGAGTCTCTTGAGAACTTTTTCTTGTATTTTCGCGAAATATATATGGAAATCCCCCAGTATAATACTACATTCTCAAGTAGTTTAGTTGCCCTTAAAGGCGATATCAAGACTCGTTGAAATTACGACGTGAACGACAGACCACATCGCAACCTTTATCGGCGATAAAAGAAAGAAAACAGAATTTCTGTCTATATTCTATTGGCCCCACCGACTTCGCTCTCACGAATTTCTAGTCGCGAATATATTTCTCCCCTTCTCTCAGTCTACCCCTTCCCTCCCCCCCTCTCTCATTTTGATCTCGTTGCCAAATTCATATTCATGTCAGTTATTTGATGAGCTTGGGGGGATCCTACTGATCGATCACTCGCGGTTATCATTACAAATTAGGAGATAGAAAACCGGTAACCTCGGTTAGCATCGATCGCGAGCAACTCTCGATTTTACTCTCTAGATGCGTATGTTACTTAACCAGGACTGTCAATCGCTCTAACCAGTTAACCAAGACTATCGATTCATTCTGCAGTCGAGATATTTAAGTAATTCCACTTAGGGACTCACTGTCTCTAGATTGTGTGGCAGCTATACACTCTATGACTCTTATAATCTTGATTACCACACAGAGAGAGACCGTGGAAAAGTCTAGTCAAACACGGAATATTTTCATTGAAAGTAATTTAAAGCTGTCAAAATTACTATAAAATAATTAAATTACTATAAAATGTCACAACGACTAATGGTATCATTAGAATATATATTTCATTGTAGTGCTTTCTTTATCTGAAAATATAAATTGCTTTATTTTTATCCTGCGTCAATTTCAATTTCAACGATAACCGCACAAATGCAAGGAATAAAATAAGATCTAATCAGATTTAGCGTTAATTGATATCGACGTGAACCGATTCCATGTGTTTTTAATATAATATATGTGTGCGCGTATCGCGTATGTAAGGAGCTGCACACAATGAAAGGAACAGGGGACAGGGAATAGAGAATAAGAATTTCAATCTATCAGAAATCATGTACTGTGGAATACACAGTTTCCGATACACAGTTAAAATTCTTATTCTCTATTCTTATTCTCTGTTCCCTATTCCTTTTATTGTGCGCAGTCCTTAACACGTGTGTGAAGTGGAAGAAAAGAAAAGAAATGAGAAAAATGAACGGTAATCTGTAAGGAAATCAATTGATGTTCTTTTTTTTCAGAGTCTCATCCACTCGTTTCAGCCATTCATTCATGGGTCAGGCTCTTTTTCCCGTTTTGCGCAATAGGTATTACATAGTCCGGCGAATAGATGATGTAGGCATCGTATCCATACCAGGGCGACCGTTGAAAGCGCATGAAACTTATGCGACGATGACGACCTAGGCGATCTAGACGATTTAGACGACTTAGACGACGTAGACGACGATGACGATGTAGACGTAAACGACGACGTAGACGTAAATAACGACGACGAGGACATAAACGTAAACGACGGCGATGTAGACGATGACGACGAGTGAATGAATGAGTGAGAACAAATGGAAAATATAATCTGACAAAGCTTCCCACAATTCGGCGGCCGCCCTTTTTAATTATACATGGATACAACACAGTAACACAAATGTGACTATGCGAATGCGCTTGGGCTTGTTTTCTTTTGTTCTCCATCTCTTGTTTTCACTGCGTGTCTCTCTCTCTCTCTCTCTCTCTCTCTCTCTCTCTCTCTCTCTCTCTCTCTTTCCCTCTCTCTTTGCGTTGTCAATCAACTGCTTGCGTCTCTGTCGCGTAAATATCAGCAATGGCAACGGCAACGAGTTGCGAGGACACGATGATAACGATATCTGCTGGTAGAGAGTAAAGAAACAGCGCGAGAATAGATATTACTTTTTTTATTTGACTAAAGTCATTCTAGCGAGACTGTCCTTTCGGGATGTCGACAAGGGATGGATGATATAGCGTTGTCGCATTGATACTTACATCAATCGATATGCATTACCAGTTGCAGCGCTGATCCGTCGAAATATCAACATAAAAATATCGATATAGCAATAATGATAAAAAAAAAGTAAAAATCTTTTAATAAAGCTATAAAAATATATTGCAGAATTAAAAATGGGATAAAATGAAAAAATAAAAAAACCATCATGAAAACTTTTTTGTAATAGTTATTTACTACATTATAGATGACTATTTGCTAAATTATAGACGGCTATTTACTATATTGCATGTATACTATAGAAAGTATTACTGAAGTTTAGGGTGCTTTTCAGCAATGGAACAATCATACATATATGTTGTCTATAACACAGTAATACACAGTGTTGACTTGTAGCTATAACATTGTTTATCTTTTTTATTTCGCCGCCAGAGTAAAATAATGGAAACAGTTTTATATCTGAATATATTCGAATGTGATCCTCTTGAAATCTCTTATCGGTGTATCACTTCCTAGAAAAATAAATGGTAATAAAGCACAAAAATTTGGTATTCGTGAAATGATATTAAACGACGGCATAATCAAATATTAGCTGTGTATGATTGGTTGCGTTCAGCAAACTCAACCCCTGTTGTGGGGCGGATCTCTGAGCGCTCGTTGCTATTGGTGTATTCTTTTCGATCAGCCAATAGCAACGCGGCTTACGGGCCACAAGTCGCGACACTTGCGGCATCAATGCGTTACAATCTCACGTATCGAAAGTGAATATAGATATATTCCATATTGATATAACAAATATCAATGATAAAATTATCGATGTTTTTTATCAGTTAGTGGGTGGAAAAATATCGCTAAAGATATTTCGATGCCGTATCGTCTATCCTAATATCGTCGTAGCTCGTTGTCTCGCGAAGTCTGTGATGATAATCAATGTCGTAGCCGAGGGAAATATCATCGTCAGTGTTTTGGTTGTTGATTTAAAATCCGTTGCGTGTGCAAAATACACTGATCGGCTTAGTGTGATTTCTGTCGCCGTCGTAAGTTAAACCGTTCGCATAAACACTATTTAAAATTCACGGAGGATTAAAAAAACATCTTCAAAAAAAATAAATCTAGAAAAATGACTGAGAGTCAATTAAACCTCCACTAACTTTATTCGATGCTTATGGGAACGATTCACGAAGGAAGAGGTAGGAACATGGGATTACATTATCAGTCTCTTATTCATTATATTACCAATCTGTAGAATTAAACATATATTTTTTAAATAAATTCTCTACTTGTTATATTCATATGTTGAAGTTTGCATCTCGTGAGATACAAATTGAAATTATATCATATTGTTTATTATAATTTAATTTAAAAAAATTTGTATACTTCCTAAGAAAAACTGTATATCTCATAGGTATATTATTAGAAATTTCTACCTCATTATTAGAAATTTCTACCTCTTCTACATTTCTGCTTTCTCTTGTACTGTATGTATCACAAAATGTGAATTTTGTTGTTATAGAAAGATAGCTAGACATAAATTCATCAATGATACCATGATATTGAGAATTAAAATTATATAATTTCGTCGAGCTGAATATTTTGAATGCTGCAGATAAAAATGGAAAAATGTGTGATATATTTTATATATAAGCATACAATATTTTCGACTCGCACAATTTTTGTCACATTAAATATAATTAAGACTAGTTTTCATGAGTACGAGTTTAATTAAAAATGTATTTCGTATGCAAAAACTATCATTTAGTTGTATTATTTTATAGCTGTATTAAAAGGTACAGTTTATATTATATTTAAGTTATTTTTCATTATGACGAAATTACATATTTAATTATAATTTCTCTCTCTCTCTCTCTCTCTCCAAATTTCAATAATATTAATCTTAAAAAATATTTATATAAATGCAAACACATGTTCGAAAGGGAGTAAAAGGTCAAGAAAATTAAATTTAATTTTATCTCAGTCAAGGATTGTGTGAGCACGCAACATCACAGTCACGATTACAATTAGATTCATTTTTGCATAGTTGTAGCATCGAAATCTGAAAAACTCGTCAAAATTATATCAGCAAGCTTATTTCATAATTCTTAACACAAGTTTTGTTATATAAATTATTATTATAACGCCGCTGCGCAGCTTTTTACCATAATAAAAGATAAACGAAATTTAAGTTAAGAGTTACAGAATAGGCCTGCAATTTTAATTCACGCGTAATATCGATTCGAGCAACGCGATTGTTTGCTTCGGCTACGTCGCGCCGTTTAGCAACTCGAAAGAGAAAACATGGGAATGCCGCTTGAGACTTGCTATCGAATCACGCTTTGTCGTTTTACCTGTTTGTTTATATTCACTAGTACACACCGCGTCTGCGGGATCGCCGTCCTCGCTATCCACAATCCCTGTTATTATTCCGTTCGTCACGTCGACAGTGCCGGATGGAATCTCGGTAATTGCAATTGCGCGAGACTCGAGAGATCGCAGATTGCGGAACTTTTGTTTAAACGAGGGGTTTCCGCGTCTTAAAGATACCCGTCGACACGTTTCGCACAGACTGGGCTAGAAATTACTAAATACTGAGAAGAAGCTCGAATGAGAAAAGTTCACGAGAGAATAACAGCTATCGCCTACGTAAAAGGATTGTTGAGACGATCATCATTGTTAGCGTTGATTTCAAATGCTATTTGGCTCGAAAAGGAGTGACAAAATTTTATCTATAGATTTATAAGCCGATTTATAAGCTGATGATTACCAATGAATTTCTTCGCGTTTCATTTTTTTTCTCAAAGTTTCAGAGGTCACGTGCATTTCATTTTTGAAATGCTAACAATGCCTGCGTATTATCTAAAAAAAGTAATTGCTATATTATGTATGGAAATTTTTATTTTGAGAACTGTACGATCGATTCCGAAGGCAAGGTTTCCTAATAAAAATTAGATACTATTAAGGCCATCATACGTAAAAAATTTTACTCGTATAATACTTGTCTTAAGACTGTAAGCAAATCGGCCAATCACATTATAGTCGAGCATTTTAAAACGTGAGATTACAATTTTAATTGTGATTAGTTGATTTACTGAGACCTTAATATGAAATGATTACGATTAAAAAAAAGGGTATTAAAAAGGTGTCGATTTTCGTCTCCAAGGTATACCTGAATAGACCTTAAAAAAAATTATTTACTACGTTTACACAGCTCGATTTACATCGATGTTATAACTTCGGCGTAAATCAAGCCGTGTAAATGCAGTCATTGTTTGGGTCTTTAGAGAATAGGTGATAACAATCGTTTGTCCGGGAAGTGGTGGAAATATTGCTAGAATTGCTCAAACACAGCAAAAATGACATAAGTACATTCTTCATATAAAGATCATACTAAATACTTTGGTACTATCTAGGATGCACCACGTGGAGATACAGTCTACTTAGCATTTCTTGATCAGAAATCAGAACTTTACAGTTCGTTACTCCTATAATATTTAACGTAGAGAAGAATAGAGTGAAATAGTCGTGTCCAATTGAATAGATAAACAAGCTTTATTCACATATAATATAAATGACATAAATTACAACTTAATTTACGTATTCGATATATCAAATTATAAATTAAATTCTGTTTCGAATTTTGTTGTGAATTATAGAATGAGCTTGAGGATAAAGATAAGAAAATAAATGACCAACGTGAAAGACGTGTAATTTCTTCGTTCTATTAAAGTTACGTTATCCTCTCCTTGCGCTCTTGATCATTGCGAGCTGAAACCGTGGAAAATTTTTCAAGGTAAAGACCCTTAACCCAGTTTGTACACTCGACGGGTAAATACACTCAAACTTTTTCCATAATCGATGTCAGCATTATCAAGATTCTATCCTCGTATCGAAAAGATTGTTGCGCAGTATCATCATCAGAACGATTTACGGGCGATGGGTGACGGGTGACGGCGCGGCGGTTCCGTCAGGACAACCGCGAATGCGTCGTCAGACCAGGACACGCATTTCGCGTAAGCGTATCTTCTCGGCAATTTTGCCGAGGAGACAAAACGAAGAAGAGTGGCCTAAATAAGATTCCAGAAATGCATTCTGCGAGAGCGGAATGTGAGGTGACACGGGAACGAGGACGCGGGGATGAGAGAGAGACGGTTCTCTCTTCCGCCGATTCGTGACCCGTGAGATCAACGAGCCCGAGAAACGAGAAAACAGGATAACGGATAGTAAATTTTTCATATCCGAAAGGCGGAAGTGGCAGCAAGCGATCAACTCAGGCGACGATCGTGGTACAACAGCCGTCTTTGTCGTTGGACGCGCCCGCGGCGACGATTCTGCTACACCCAGACGCCGACGCCAGGCGACGCGAGGAGAACATGCGGCAGCTGCTAGATGTTGCCAACACCCTCACCCTGCAAGAGATACACGACTTTGAGATGAGGTAAGTAGATATCGATCACTGCTGCAGTTCTTGCGGTTTCACGACACGGCGGGAAATGATACGATCTTGGCATGACATGAAGAGCTTCTTTATAAAAATTTTGCGAGACGTAATTGATGGATAATATTTAATAAAGTATTTTAAATATATATGTATATATCCTTCTCTCTCTCTCTCTTTCGCGTTCTCTCTCTTTCAAGATTTTTAATATAGACAATTTTTTTAAAAAGAGATTACAGTTTTCTAATCAGAGACGAATCAATATCATTATCAATATCTTAATCTTTTTTAATATTTTACTACCTAACAGTCTTTTTAATTATATCTATTATATCGCATTATTAATTATATCTAATTAATAATGCGATCAGTAAAATATTAAGTTATTTAAAAAATAATAAACTGCACACGCAGTGAACTCGATAAACATTTTTCTTTCACGTAAGCTGCTTTCAAGTAAGCAGTGTTCTCTTAATTGTAATAAAAGAAAGTTTGCCCAAAAATTTTGTCAGAAGTTTTGGCCAAGAGTTATTCAATATTTAGATTTATTATATGTAGAGAATATCTCAGAAGGAAAAATCCATACTTCGAAAGAACATCAAGCACTGTAGATAGCAAGATTTATAGACACGTGTCTCATTCTAAATATGTTCCAGAAACTATATATTGATTTGTGTGCGAATTTAAAAAGATACATTATCGTTTACATGAGCTCTCGGACATTCTTAAAAATAAAATATATATATATATGTATGCTTGCGTAAAATTTTTATTTTGGTAACATAATTTGATCTACAATAAAAAAAAATTTAAAAAAGGATGAGGACTTAGTATGGTCGAAACGTTCCGTGAAATGATAATAAAAGAATAATAAAGGTTTATTGTTTACACCTTTGAAAGCTCATTTATTGAAATGACCTGATAGAAGCTCCTTTTTTTATTGTTTGAAAT
The DNA here is from genome assembly GCA_017607545.1 of Acromyrmex charruanus. Taxonomy (NCBI): domain Eukaryota; kingdom Metazoa; phylum Arthropoda; class Insecta; order Hymenoptera; family Formicidae; genus Acromyrmex; species Acromyrmex charruanus. The sequence continues at coordinate 1,559,905 of JAANIC010004352.1, forward strand.
TTATACGAGCGGATTATCTAATATATTTTTTTTGTAATTATTATTTATAATTTGATCTTGTTTAATTATATAAAATGACAAAATGTGTCACGATTTGATATGTGTTGCCAATTTTTTTATCAAAAAATCTTCCTAGATCATAGCCTTTTCACAAGAAAAGTGAGTCCACGGTTCGTACAACAACTTTGGGAGTATCTTCCAAATGTCTTGAGAGAAAAAAAAGTAAAAGAGAAATTTTTTAACAAGAAAAATTCGAAAAGTTTTCCAAATCCATGACAGATACGTTTGTTATGTTATAGTAAAAAAATTAAACGATTGTAGTTATGTCATCAAAATTATAAAATTACGTATACGTTTTTACTTTCTTTTTAAGTATCTTAGTGAACTTAATACTTAATAAACGATAGGTATATAAAGATACGATGCATATAAAATATAAAGAGATGTACATTTTAATATGAATAAAAGAATTATTATTTTTAATATTTTTAAGATTTCAACACATTTAATAATAATAATAATAATAATAATAACAACACATTTCTTAAACATTTCAAGTTGTTATAAAAATTATCTTTAATAAATATATTGTATACACGTCATTTTTATAATATATATAGTTTCTTTACTTTAAAAGTGGAACAACTCGATCAAAGAAACAGATTTTCGAATTATTACTATGGATGAGTTAAATAAACATTACTCTATCAATTATCAAGAGTGAATTAACTTAATTTGATAAAAAATGTTACAACTCAAAAGGGATGGTTTAAAAAAGAAATCATCACAACTGAAAAATAGAGAAGCTTTTTTAAAGGTGAAAATGTTATTTGATTATATTAAGACTATATATTAAGACTATTTTTTTTTTATCGAGACTATTTGATTAACCAATTTTTTCTGTCAAGTTGAAAAATAATTTTTCTTCTTTTCTGAAAAAACTTAATTTTTTTAATTGTATCATTTTTAAAGCAAGGAAGTGATACATTCATTTAAACTAATTTCTACTTGTAATTATTATAGTAATTCACAAATAAATCATTAATTGAAAAAAATCATTAATAGAAATAAACGGTTTTAATAACGGTCTAACTGGAGAAGGTCTTTTAAGAGCTCTTGTATAATTCTGTATGAATTTATATACTATCTGTATGTAGTCCTTTAAACCTCCTTGCTTCGGTGATCCATCCTGCCTCGATGATCTTAAGACGCTCGCACGGAACGTGCTAAAGATCCGGGTTCGACTCCCAGCCGAGATAATATTTTAATAAGAATTAATTATTTACAAATTTTAATATCTTTCAGCATTATTAAGATTGTTGTAAGATGCATAAGAGCATCGAATTATTAAATTGCTAGTCAATTTAACTCGTGATATTACTGCGGTAATTTAATAGAATTTGTGAACTTTCCAAGTTCGGAAAACCATTTTAGCGCGCAGTTTAAAAAACTACATACGTATAATATATAAATTCACACAGAATTATATAAGAAAGCACTTAAGATTCAGCTAGATTAAATTTCAGCTAGTTAAAGGCATTTATTTCCTATTGGTTGTGTTCTCACATGTACGGTCCTATGAGATTTAATATTTAATATTGTTTAAAAAAATCATGTTTCGCGCTCGCCAAAATGTTAAAAATTATTTAGAAATATACTATGTTAAAAAGCTATATTGTTGTACGATTACGTTACACAAAACATCGATATTATGAAACTGACCAATCACTGGTCATTCCATTCTTCAGAGGAATAGCTATGATTGGCCAGTTCCATAACATCGACATGTTATAATTTCGGCGTAAATTGAGCCGTGTAAACGTAGTCTATGCCTTTAATAATTTACAAGGATAATATGTATATATATATGTTATTATATTATATTATTATACTATATTATTATCTTTTTCTGAAATTTGTTTGAATCTTAAAGAATTTCAATAATTTTATTTCTTGAAATATGAATTTTTCCTTCTGGATAGTCAAATTTTCGTCCTATATAATCAAACAATATATAGTGACAATCGGATAACCCGCAGATACGGAAGCCCCCATCATAGCCGATCACAATCGGTAAAGGCTCCCGGGAGTCGTTCTTCCGGTCGACCGAATTATCTGTGTCTTCCGCAACAAAGATCGCGAGTAGCGAGTATGCCTAACACCGGGGTGGAGGAGGAATACTACAGACTACGGCATTTCAGCATCACGGGCAAAGGGGTGGTAAACCGGGGCGATTCCCTAAAGAGCCGCAGATCACGCTCTAACAATAGCATGGCGTCCAGCAACTCTAGGTGAGTTCAAGTATAGTTAAGGAGGTCAAGTGATACAATTTAACATATATTTTTGTGATATATATGAGCTGGTAAGTAATATATATATATATATGTGTTCCAATCTAAGACGTTTGAATGTTAATTTCAAACACTCATGCGCGCGAATGACGCAGACAATCATAATATTGTCAGATCTTATAACCTTTGTATTTAAATGAAATATAAAAATCGTGATACTTTTTTAGTGTCTAACCAATCACGTTGTAGATTCATATTAATAACTATTAATAACATAGATTTATAGTTCTATATTTCTGAGTCTTTTATCATTACTGTCGACAAATAATGATCTCTACTGAATATTTTCCCGATCTATTCTCTGAATTCTCGCAATGTATGAGAATTTTGCTTCAAAATTGTATTGACAAGTATGTATTCTTGTTAACACGGTGACGATAACAATAGCGACATCGACACGATCGATCGATCGATATATTCACTTATTACCTACTCTACGATCGAGCGGTGATATTTGCGATTGTAACTTCATCTGCTCACTGCTCTGGAAGGAGCATACCGTAGAATATTTCCGACCTCTATCTCCGGTCCATCTTCTCGTCGCAGCCAGCAACGAGTTAGACTGTCGCTCTAGATCGAACGCGTGAGTTTACGTGTGGCGTTGAAGTTACGTAGACACGCGCGTTGGACCTTAGAGCGTGGTCTTCAGACATCATGCAAATATACTGGAGCTGGACAGGGTATTCCAAGCGCAGTTGGCGCTTAAAAAAGCATGTAGAGATATAAAATATTATATTTCGTACTTGCTCTTCGAAATGTTCCTGCTTTGCATTTCAAAATAATATTACACTTTCTGCATGAAATATTCTTCGCAAAGTATGCTCTCATTTGTATTTTGTATTTGAAATACTTTTTATTCTAGTTTTTTTTTATATGATCTCGTGTAATGTTCAATGAAATCAGTTATGTCCATTGAAATAATTCAATTTCACATAAATCTATACTTTCAGAAATCTGTTATACCTGCTGATTGTATTATAGCAAACGAGTCGTTAATTTTATTAGTCAATAAATTGAAAAATACAGTTAAATAAAAATTTATAAATTCATTTTTGATTATACATTATTACGAATTACATTTTTGTACACTCTTTTGCTATAATAAAAAAAATATTATCCTATATCATATTTAATTTTTATGTATAACGGTAGTATTTCACAGTATGAAACAGCATATATTTAATAAAGAATATAAAAAGAGACGTTATAATGTCTCTTGCGAGGATGTATTTCTATATGACTCTCTTGGTGCGAGATGTCATTTTATAAGCGTCTCTTTATAAGGGGAAGTCGCCTATATCGTATCCCTTAACATTTAAACAAAACTATAATAAAAGTACCGAGGAAATATATTCTGAGAATATTTCTGTACTTTGATTCATTGGCAATAAAACAAAACAATATTTTTACGGAAATAAATATTAAAGTATTGTTTAAAAATGAAAGTTTTAAAAAAGTAGCTTTAGTACGACTTGGAGACTGAGTTGTTAATAATCATTCGTTTTTACAAAGAAAAATCTAAATTTTCTAAAAATCCAATAAATAATATCTATGAATAATTTTTAGTGAGTTATCTTAAAAAGACTCAATACAAACATACTTTTTCTTATACAAATATTAAAATATAGTACTTATAAAAGTATCATTCAATTACTCAATTTTTGTATGTTATCTTAAATGTATGTTTTATCTTAAATGTAGATAGAACATAAAGACCAGCTTTTTATATTTTTACAAATTTGCTAACAATAACATAACTTAGGTACAAATATTTTATTAATTTGATGCTCTACTTGAAAAGAATTTAAATACCAATATAATCTTATTAGTATACTATAATTCAATTATTCATCTTGTGATAATATCTTAAGTAAATGTACGAAACTCAGATCAAACAAAAATCAATTTTAAATGTCACTCGTAACGTCGCAGACAAAACAAAAATGCCATATTATTAGCGTCACATGTGTCGTCACCTTTAAGAAAAACTCTTTCATTTAGAAAATACAATGTACGACTTAAACCTCGGTATTTATAACGAATTCGGCAGACTGCACACCGAGTGCGAACTTTTTCAGTGCTACACACATTTGGCTTGTGCGCACTGGTATCAGTGCATTTAGATTGTCGTATTCGGCAAATGAAAACTAACCCAGTAGTGCTGAATTTATATTCAGACCATACGAATGAACTGAACGAGTTGAAGAAATGTTGCACTGAAGTGGTTTTACACTCGCACCATGTCAGGAGCAGAATCGATGCATATGTGCCGAATTCGTTAGCTATCTCTAATATGACTAAATATGATACGAAATATAACTAACGATTGTAATATTTTTTGTAAAATTTATTTATATTTTGTATATATTTAAATTTATTTATACGCATTTATGCGTATAAATTCACATCGAAGTATTCAAGTCTAAGATTCAACTTATACCGCATAGATTTTTATTAATTGATATATTCACGACATTTGTTTATACATGGCACATTAGATTTGTTTATGAGACAGTCGTATATTTTTAATTTTTAGAAGCTTAAAAATATCTTTTACGAAAAAGTAGGACAAGTGGAATTCAAATGTCACTCGAGAAATTTATGTTATACAGAAAAGATGAAGAGATATCCGAGCTCGTATACAGTATAAAAAGATAGCTTTATCTAAACTGTAACAGAGGATCAAAATAATTTTATGGTCTAACCATAAATATGTTACGTATTAAATTTATGTAAACTTTTGACATGCACGGACTGTATAAAAGAATCTTAATTTCTTTTAAAAGGATATTTTCATATAATATAACGTATTGTACAATATTTGTATATAATAGCGTTTAATAATCGAATCAAACGAATTAATAAAACACAGAGTATCAATGACTCAGGTAACTAAACATGTCATTATAAGCGCCGATCTTATTACTCGGAATTATATTCTATCGAAATATGAAACGTTGATTGAATATTCACGCGATTGAATAAATCTGTTAAAATACTTTTCCCTTTTCTAAATACTGTTGAGTTTCATATCGGTATACATATAAAATGAGGAATGAATATTGCATGGAATACATTTTTAATGTACTACAATACACAGAATATTTTCTAAAATTTATATCGAATTGCTAGAGCGTGCTCTGCAATAAACTCAAAGTTGATCTTTCTCTACTTCTATGAAAATTTACTTAAAGAGAAACATAATTTCTTAAAGGCGTTTAATAGAGAGAGAGAGACTTTAGAAAATAAAGCTCAAGGGCTTAACCTACAGAATTCTATATTTCTTAGTTAATTTCAAAAAGAATTTAACGGGATTCTAATTTAAAGCTTACTTGCTCAAAATATTTGACGTTGAAAATTCAAAAATTGCTATATGAAGTACTCAAGAATGATGAAATTTCAGCTGAGATAAAATCAGTTCGTATTTTCGTAAAACGTGTTTTTAGGATATGAATCTCAAACATCTCACGAGGCTTTCTATAGCTATGAATCTCACGACGCTTTCTATAGCTATACGTGACATTTAGATTTATTATTTATTTAGTGGAATACTAACGAAAAAATGTTTGGTATTGTTTATGTTATATTACGTACAGTGCAACATACATACAAGACATGATTATATTTTATTATTTACGGTTAACGCGAGTAATAATGCTAAAACAAATAAATTTGGAAACTGGGATAGATTTCTTTAAAGACAAGAATTATTATAATTTCATTCTTATACAAGTATCTTCTTGATAAAAAAAATTTTATTTTCTTAACAAAATATTTAAACAAATATTTTCATGGAATAGAGAAATAAATGTACGAAATATAAGAATGAAATATATTCACTTTAAAAAAGCAACTTTTTATCTGATCCGGATTACTTATGTCATGTAAAACTAAATAGCTTCCACAAACATTTATGATTTCTCATCATATATAATCATATAATAGTTTCTTTTGGAGAGATTATAATGCAATTTAATTTTTTCATACACAACAAGTCAAACAATCTACCTCTGAGTCTCCAGATTCATTTGAAAATAATATCTAATAATCGTTTTCTCTATGCGTCTGAAATACTACAGCGAATGAAAAATTATTATATTTGATTAAAATTACTATGATTCATATTTTTATTATAAATTCTGGTACAACTAAAAAATGTGTAAAATAAGTATATATACAATATATATATATATATAATATTTATATAATAATATATATGGTAATTACAGAAAAATAAAAATTTACCCACATTTTCAATTTTCCAATGAGGCATATTTTTTTCATTCGCGATTGTAGTGTTATTATAGATCAATCTAATTATTATAAATCTAAAAAAATTAACGTTTCAAGAGAAACTGAATGTCCGCGACATTCGTCCAATATATAGCGCAAGTAATTTACGCAAATCCCTCAAAATCTCCCCCAAAATCATCGAAAGTCATCTAAAACAAGAAAACTTGTGGCGTAGTTTCTTTCCCTGTTTTTTCTCGAATACTCGAAGAATCCCTTTAGGTCTTTATGAAATGAGTATTGATATGAATCGACGATGTAACTTTATTCTGTGCTAATCTCAATACGCGCCTAGCCTTTCTTCTATTCGACGCAGCACGGAACACCTGACTGCCTCGTATCCGGGATCAGCGCGGAATTCGGCGGCGGGCTCGTTGGCGAGTTCGAGGGAGAGCAGCGCATCTCAAGGTCCAGCGCCATACCGCGTCCTCATGCTGGGCGCCCCCGCCGTCGGCAAGAGCTCCTTGGTGTCTCAATTTATGACTTCGGAATACCTGCACGCCTACGACACTTCGATCGGTAAGTCGATCAATCAATAAGCCAATCAATACCGCCAATCGCGATTGCATCGCGATCCATGATCCTTCCGTTCGCTCCCCTTCCGGCTCCAGTCATCGATCGAACACAGCATACGATACGTAAAGCTGATTCTACAATGAGTTGATAGTCGGAAATCTTGAGTCTTAATTAGTTTTAATCTAAATTGGTGACTATGATTTTTCGCATCTACTAGTTAATTGTACAGCGAGTCGTTTAATTCGACTAATAGGAAGGAAATTTGGTCAGTTTGGTTAATGAAAATCGGTAGTCTTAGTCGTACGACTTGGCTGTTGGCCAACTTCACCGATTCAAGGATAAGACTTAGGACTACCGACTACCGACTCATTGTAGAATCAGCTTGAGAATCCCAAAAGAGAAAAGCGCTCGTTCCTGGATAGAGCTGGGAACGAGCCGAAACGAAAACGAGCAGGTTCTCCATTCGAGTTTGGAGTGTGATGCAACTGTTTTGTCCGAACGATTACGGAAAAAAAATCTGTGATATAAAGTGGAATTTATGAAAAAAATGTGATTATTCAAATGATGATCGATTACGAATATTGGCCTTAATTTCAAGTGTTCGTTTTTCCATAAAAAAATTAGTTCGATCATTCTATGGTTTGATTAATTAATTAATTAATTATTATTCTGGTTATTTAATATATTTCATTTGTTTACGATGCTACCTACGTACTTGAAAGCCAAGTTATATTTTCATTCATGTTTTTTTTGTTTTTTTTTTTTTTTATTTTTTTACAGATGACGAGTCCGGCGAAAAGACGGTCAGCGTACTCTTGGCTGGTGAGGAGTCAGAATTGACTTTCATCGATCACTCTTGTGCCGAAATAACGGTAAGTCTAATAGCGGCTCGAGAAATCTGGATATGCTAGTGATTAAAACCATGAGACACTTAATAATTAAAAAACAAATTACTGTAACGATGGCAGAAACATTTCTTACTCTGGAAAAAACTTACTTCGTGAACGTAACATAGTCGCGTGAACAAAAAATATAAACTTTACAGAGAGTGTATAAATGTGATATATGTCAATGTATAAAAATATGTAAATAGCAGTAAAGTCTGTATAAAAATTATTGCAAGTGAAATCACAGATGATGGTAAAAAAATATAACGTGTAAAACTTGAATGTATACAGAAAAAAAACACATCTGAAAACTTCAGTGATTCAGTAAATCTACACCGTAATAAATAGACATTCAATTTTTCATGTTAAAGCAAGTAGCAAAGTTGACAGTTTAATAACATTAGCGGTTTGTCAAACCATCAAATCTTCTTAGTTATAAATGTTGAATTCGCGCAGTAAGTTACAGGTTTGCCCAATTTATCACCCAATTAATTTTTTTTCTGTGTAAGTGTCAACGATAACGGATTAACTGTCTAAAATGATAGAACGTATGGTACTGCAGAGTCAAATATTGTTGATTATCGGTATGTAAGCACCTCTCAGATGAAGATCCTCTGTCTATTTGGAGACAGAGACTGTTTGTTTGATTTTTAATATTAAGCATCCCAGATATTAAACGTTTAATTTTTTTTAAAACAAGGTTCTTCATTTAACATTCTAATATTATCCCAATTGAAATCATGGTTATATTGCAACCTATGTTCGGTTATCACAGAGCGAGCAAAAGTGTTCCTCCGTATATAATTCAGATGTTCGGACACTCATATTTTCAAGAGGAGAACAGAACGACGAAAGGTAAAAAAAAAAAAACGATGAGAGTGAGTCGATATGACTGACAATGAGTTCACAACAGGTTTCAGACAGTTTTTACAGTAGTCAATTGATCACCGATGCGCACGACATAATGTCGCTAATTTTCCGTGTCCCTGAACTAATCATTTTTGCCGCAAGTCATCTCTCGTTTTCGTTGAACGAAGTAACGGACGTAGACCGCGCCTTGAACCTCCGGCGAAGTGCTCTCACGACGACGAAGACGACGTAATCGAGTTAACACGGGGAGAAGGGGAGAGAGAGAGAGAGAGCAGGTTGAAAGGATGGTCCAGGAGAGGGCACGCGGTGTGTGCTTTTGTATCGCGGGAATTAAATTAAAATCCATTTTCCACGGTGAGCGAACTGACGCGTTGGCGGGCGCGACGATACTTGCGTACGCTGTAAATGTGGAACTCCGCCGTGATATAGATGCATATACACACATACACACACGCACACGCACACGCACACAATTACATACAAGGGGGTTGGTCGACTGCGGGGGAAAAAGAGGAAACGGAGAGAAGAGAGGGTAGAACCGCTGCCACGCTTCGCCAGATAATTTCAATCGAATTTACCCTTTAATTAAAACGTACGTTCGCAGCCATACAACGCTACTGTATATCGCGCGGTCGACCGCTCCACGGCTGATCTTCGCCATTCGCGTGTACGCCGACGAAACGGCGAACGATTGCATTGCGCTAATGGCGGTCGAACTCTCGAGTTCCGAACTTTCTAAATTCTACAGAATTCCGGCTACCGAAACGATCTGCGACGCGCCATTATTCTTGATACCGAGAGTCAAGGTTGATCTCTCTGATCACATTAGACCGTGAGGCCGTGATTCCTGATTTCCGTTGATAGTCCCGGATAGACCCTAAATTATATTAGAACGTAAAATTCTATTTAAGTTAATGCGTACTTATTACGCAGATAAACTTGTTACAAGTGGCAATCTCTAATACAGATTTAGAAGATAAAAAATTTACTAACTAATAGAAAACTAAATTGTCATTAATATGGGGAACAGTTTCTTCTTGAATAAAAAGCGAGTTGTGTTCCATTTATCTTGTTTTTTTATGATTTCTTAAAAATACGTTTGAAAAGTCTGAAGCAAGGAGATTGTTATACAAAAGAAAGCAATACAATATTTCGAGCTCAGGTTGTTACGGTATATTGTGACGTGTCCTAGATCTAGAGGAGTCAATTTTCATCAACGTATCCTTCAATCAATTCGAAATAACTTGACAAAAATGTCTCAAGAAATCGATAGTTCTTTGTAAGGAAGGCAATTAGAAATGGAGCGATTTTGAATATTCAAGCCATGAAATAATCAAAAGTGAAACCAGTTTTGTAACTTTAATACATTCTTAATTCATAAAACATAATTATTTACGATGGACCAATTAAAAAATTGTGAAAAGAAGCGACGTTAAAATTTTTCTTAAAATTTTTCTTAAGGATCAAAACTTAACTTCGTGTTGATTAAAGATTTGTAAAGCGAACAAAGTAATGCGTTTTAAAGCAGCTGTAACATTTTTATTAAAAATTCAATTTAAAAACTTCACTGTTGTTACTTCATTAGATATGTCACGTAAATAAAGTTATACTAATATATCGATGAAGATAGATTATTGAAAAATGAATAATTGATGAAATAACATTGTGCATAAACACTGTAATCTATCAGCGGTTTGCGGTTATAATATACACATCCATTATTCATAATATTAAACATACATTAACTATTAACCTATATAACTGGTATTAATGTATACAGTTAGCTATATAATGCAATATTACATTGTGTGCAATACGTCATAGTTACTACTGAGCTAGCTAAAATTTTTTTTAATTGAGTTGTTCGACTAATTTTAACTGAATTTTATCTTAACGACGTTTCAACTCGCAATTTAGTTGTCAAAGTGATTAATGGAGTCACAAGAATGATAGCATATCTAATGGAATTCTTATTAAAGAAGAATGATTAAATAATGCGTAAGTAAATGGTGAGAATTTGGTGTCTTAAATAAATAATAGTTTTTAAAGATACAATTTATTTTTTATATCGCAGCGCACTCACAAATTAATGTTTTAAATTTAGGAACGGGAAAGAAATTAAAAAATTATGAAAGGATCTCTGGCAAAATTAAATTTTATCTAAGGAAACATTCTCTATAAATTTAAAAGAGCAAGGTAGAAAGCGAAAGAAAAAAAGAGGGAGATAAAGAAAGAGAGAGAGAGAGGAGAAAGTCTCGTATTTATTTTACATTTACGCGAATTCATTAACAAAGTTTACCAATAAAGTTAAGTGCAAATGGGGCGACTCTACGTTGTGGTTTTAAAGTCGAACGCCGCCACATGTTTTATTTAATCTATGTAAATATCCACGTAAATATATATATGTATATATATATATATATATATATATATAAAATACGCGATGCGAAAGCAATGTTGCCTTTGGTGTGTAATCATTTTTGCAGAATAATTAATTTCTCAAATTATTATGTAATTGTACTTTTCATCGCATGCGTAGAAACCTACGAAAGAAACGAGATGAATACGCAATTATTGATTTTTCATATGCTATTTTTAATACAATTCTCGTCTTTTGTAGCATTACATTTAAGAAAATGTCAGCAGATTAAATCGTTTTATTTCGAGAAAGAAGCACCTATGAGATAAGATTAAAATAAATTCTGAATTAAT
>JAANIC010004352.1:1571585-1590613 GCA_017607545.1 Acromyrmex charruanus
AATAATCATATTTTTAAATGTATTATTTTTATAATAATAATTATATAATAAAATATATAATAAAATATATATGAATATTAAGATATTGAAATATATGTATATGTATAGCAAACGAATATTCGATTAAGAAATCTCGAAATATTCTTTTTAATCTAATATCACGATGATATATTACATCGTATAAATAACATTACTTTTCGTAGCGGCTCGGATACATTTCGTTGTAAAAACGTTGTTCTTATTTGGAACAGAGAAATTTAATTTATCTCATTTGAAGCAATGTTAGGTTCCTTCAGCAAATGAAGGAGCCTGTGGCTCGTTCGGCATCCAAACGCAACGCGATAGTTAGATTTGCGGTTTTTGTGCAACGGTAGTTGCACAAGTAAAAGTTACCGAATGACGAGCTAACCGTAAGCTCTCCCGCGCGAGCTTAGAGGGATATAAGAAAAAGGACCTGAGGGAGTAACGAAGCGTTCTTCGTTCTCTCCTGCCTCCGTTCAACCAGGCGTGCCGCGAGTCATTGACGAGCATCGAGCCATGCCGCGCGTTCGACCGTTAACCGGTCGATCCCTAGATATATTCGATATCACGAGGCGCAACGTGCCTTTGATACGGTTCAAGGTAATTCTTTCGTATAATTGTTCGCAAAATCACAGAACCCGTTCTCGTTACGATCTTAACCTTTAACGATTGGCTGCGCTAACGTGATTTAACGCTACGTCCCTCTCCCTCCCCTTAGTCGGACAAAACTGAACTTTTGCTTTTGTCAGTAAAAAAAAAACCAACAATCCGATTTACTCACATTCAATGCGTTTGAAATATTTTATCACTTTCTGTGTATTTTACGATCATTATAAATTATCTAAAAATACTTATGAAAGTTACAAATATAAATAAATTGTTCCAGCAGATATTGCGCGTGCTTTTATGAAAAGAGCTTTTCTGAATAAATCAATTTTGTGTGTCTCCGTTTACATTAAACAGACATTTGGGTCAAAAAGATTACGGCAAATCACTAAGATTTAGATAGCGAGATTTAGATACAGCCGCGCGGGATTATCGCTCCAACTTACTTTGAATATTATACTCCGTCTTTTCCAAAGCTCCACCGAAATACAATTTAGATCTTTATAGTAATTTTAGCTTATCTCCCTTTCGTTTCGACTGGATTTCATTACGGGCACCAATTATGGAATATGGTGAAAAAGATCGCCCGGAAATATTTATTGCCTAGTACTCGGTGGGTGTCGCAATAACGCTGCGATTGCAATTATACGTTCCAGGAACTTTTTACTCTAACTGAATAATAATAACCAGCGAAATTTGATTGCGCCTTATAAACTGAAAGATAGATCTTTTTAATCCTCCGTCTGCAATCTGGATCTTTTTGGCACAAATAAAATTTTAATTTCAACTTTCTCCGAACCGAAGGATCCGGAATTCGATATCCTTATTGCTAAATTATACATTTTTAACAGATTTCCATTTTTTCCTCGTTTTTGCTCAAGTTTCAATTTTTATTAAATAAAGCATTCAAAATTATACATTATTTAATGCATGATTTTATATGCCCATGTGTACAATCATGTATAGATCAATTACTTTTCCCGTGATATATATGTATATGTATATATATATATATACATATATGTATGTATATATTTATTTATATATACTGCAACATTTTTTTTCTTTCGACTCATCGGCATTATTAATGATAAGTACAACAAGACTTAAAAAATGTTTAAAGATCATTAATTATAATTTTACTACAAAGTAAATTTTATTTCAATTCTTTTGTTCTTTACTGCCACCATGATTATGTGTATACGCTACAAGGAATCTATAGATATATAATATTCCATTGTATGTATAAATATGCCTAAAGGGTAATAGCAAATTTCTCAAGCTCATCTTCGTAACGCCTTGTTTTACAAAAGTTTCCTTTTATGATACAAATTCTTTTATCATATAAAAGATGCGTTCTTGCTTATAATACATTTAATCGAAGGAAAATCTTAGCTTCGTTGAAAGGAAATAAAAAAATGTTTATTTCACTATTTGTAGGAAATTTGATGGGAAAATTTAATGTGAAATATGATAGATGCTTTTATTCATTATATTTGATTCATTGGATGAATTGGATTGATAGGATATGTTTAAAATGCAAAAGAAAAACTTTTTATTTGTAATATTCAAGTTAATGTAACTAAACTGAGATAATTATATTAATTAACTTCTCTGAAAATTACGTGAATTTTGTTAACGTGAAACTGTTTCATGTTAATAAAAATGGATATCATAAATTGAAAATAAAAACTGCCAGGCTTCATTATTAATGTTAACGTTAATATATAATCACTCGTCACTAATAATATTTATGTCCGGAAAATTGTATTGCGTGTTTAAATTTTTGAAAAAATAGATTGTTCTACATCCGCACATGATTTTTACACAAGTATTTTAAGATTAACGCAGCAACGAAAGAAACTTTTTTCGTTAAAAAAGTTAGAATCGTTAAATTGACTTTTTGCTATGAGAATATAATGCAATTAAAATGTGATTTTAGTTACACGTGTGTAATTAATTTGTCGGCACATTATCCAAAAGAAAAAAAAAAGAAAAAAGAAAAAAAAATACCGAAAATGCGAAACTGCTGTTTCATATGTGTCGTACCAAATACGATGTTTCATAAATTGGAAATGGTGACAAATAAACTCGATCGTGGTCATTAGTGTTAATCTATCTCCGTTATGATTAATGTTTACAGCCGGAAAATTGTATCTCGACGTACGAGCCGCACGCATACTGTGTCGTTTATTCTACGACCGATCGGACATCGGTGCGCGTTGCCGAGGAGGTTCTCCAATCCTTATGGCGGAGTGATCACGTATCCGCGAGAGCGGTTATCCTCGTGGGGAACAAAGTCGATCTCGTTCGCAGTCGACTGGTATCGACCGAAGGTAATTTTTTTAGGCCCAAATAATCATGATATATACCTATATACGAGTATATTTCCCTTTTCTTTCTCCAAAGTTATTTATCCCAAATCGAATAGACATCGCGGAGACACGCGAAAATGGAAACACGCCGCGCGATTAGGAGCGTGCTCGAGAAACGAGGTGCTTATCTATCATTTGGGTGACAGTTAGGGTGAAGTGCTGATGTAGGCCGATCGTAGATAACGCATCGTACGTAAATGTACTGACGCAGCACGTCGGTTTGCTCCGATGCAAATTCTCCGAGGGCAGTAGAGCGGGAAAAAGCCATTTAACTATCTCCTCCCCGGCGTGGCGCGGCCGATGCATAGAATACGCTTTTTCTGTATTGTTAAACGTGACTAGATTAATAGCATCTTTTTCGCGATTATGCATTTATTTCTGTAATCTGTCCGCGGTATGTCCCACAACGCATCGTATCGAGGCTTTAATGATATATTTGGTAATTAGAATTGAATAATATAGTATCGGAATTTGCAATGAATTTATTTATTTATATGTAGAGGAATCCGAGGCAAATAAAAAAAAAGGCAAATAATAAAAAACATTATTAAGTTTTATTATATTGTACATTCTTAATTTTGACAACATACGTGTGCGATATATACACATATATTAATTACGTGCTCACTCGCGAAAGATTTTTCGAGCGCGCAGTACCTACCATTTCGAATTTAATCAATTTTATCGTTATAGAGGGCAAATCCATGGCAACGTCTTACGATTGTAAATTCATCGAAACATCCGTCGGAATTAATCACAACGTCGATGAATTACTGGTCGGCCTGCTCACGCAAATTCGCCTGAAGCTGGAGAACCCCGAGAGGACTAGAGAGATGTTCCGTAAAAGATCGCGGAAGAACCGTAGCAAATCGCCGCTGGGTTCGTGCTCGGAGAACAACTCGCCTAAGAAATATCGTGGCAGTCGGACCAGCACCAGCCTGAAGGTGCGCAATTTGCTTGACAAGGTCTGGGCGCGTGACAGCAAGTCAAAGAGTTGTGAAAACCTACACGTTCTGTAAAAGAGTTCCGTGGACCGTCCGCTTCGGCGTCGCGTCGCGTCGTGTCGGTACCGATCCCGTCTAAATCCCCAGAATGATCTGGGAGCAGCAAGTTGGACTTCCATGGAAACGTCTTACGCTTCGGAGCAGTCTTACTTCTTCAAATACGAGGGTCGGTGAGGCAACTCTCGTAAGAGAAAAGGTCAAGTATCGACCGCTCCATACTCAACTTTTCACGGCAGAAGAGAAGGCACGTGCGTATCGCTTTGTAACGAAGTAGCGACCTTCCCAGCCGTTTTCTCTACGTTGCTCTACGAGCATTGTTAGCTCTCTGTGGACGAGGTAATTTTTGATGATTTATGTCTGACGAGGCATGCGACGTCCGATTAATCAATGCTACATAAATCTTTTTATTTCGCTCTCGCGCGACTTTGGAAATTTTAACGTTATATTCCGACGATTACGATCAAACTAGTTCTAGCTTATGTCCTACTGTTTGCTGATTTTTCAATTATCTCCTGATTTGTGTGTAACTGTGAAAACTAGATCCGTCAAGTTGTTTTCTCTTCATTTCTATCTATAAATCAAATGTTTTCAAGAGATTGATCATTGGACTTTTCATAGCTTCTATAAATTCCGTACCGTAAGTGATAAAATGTTTTTAATTCCGAAGTAAGAGTACAATCTTTGTGATTACCGTAAAGCGTAAATATAGACCATAGAAGATTGGCTTGGCGCGTATCTTATCAAGAGCGTAGGCGTCGTTAACACGAAGAATAAGTTCGCGCTCGAAGAAGTCGTAAACTAAAACGCCTGTGAAGTAAAGTGAAACGTGACACCCCGAAGGCAGCAATCAGCGCAGATTACTACTGGCGAACTCGTTATCGTATGTAAGGAGAAAGGGAATCGCATCGATTTTTATCACGTTCGCCTGCCGACCGTGACGTTTCGTTGTCATAGCTTAACGCGAGCGCGATGAAAAAGCGCTCCGTAAGATGAAAAGATCTGCTCCAAAAGGCGCATAATTGTAGAGGAGCATAAATACACGCGCCTATACGTTGTATCGCTCTGTTTGTACCACGGTTTCCATTGTAGCAAAATACGCGCGCGATTATTATATTGTATTTATTATATGTAGATGCTTTGCATTTCAATTTTGTACGAAATGGAACTTTTCATTGAATCCAAGCAGGAATTGACGATCTTCAACTATATTTCAGCGAATAGGATGGCTTGTTGACCCCTTTGCGCTCAACAATTTTGACTATACATACACATACGCGCGCACGCGCGCGCGCGTGTGTTTGTGTGTGCGTGTGTATATAAAGTCTTGTATATACCCGATTCCGAGATAAATAGCAATACGAGCAAATTGATTGTAGTCTAATACCCGTTAAAACGGTGATCCTCGAATCTTTTTCGTTGATGATATGATGATTTACGCGACGCATTCAACGTTTGGCAAGGAATTCGATTGTTGTATGTTGAATAAATCAAGTTTACGTATTAAGCAAAAGACGTATTAAGAAAAGAAAAGGAAGAAGAAAAAGACAAGAGAAAAGATAGAAATTTCAGACTTCAAGTGATTTTAATTTATTTTTAGAAAAATTGAAATTTTTTTAAACTGACTATGGCTATGTTTCGACATTCACTGCCATTAAAATCTATTGTACACGATACGTACATTACAGATTTTTCAGTAAACTGGCAGTGAATTGATAAAACGCAGCCTATATGACAGTTTATACAATTCGTATTTGTCTTTGAAATATTAAAATTTTTTTCTTTTTTCTTTTTTATTTCTTTGTAGATATTTAATTAATTGTGAGTTAAGTCTACATGTTATGGCATATTAGATTTGAAAATATAATAAATATATTATTTTGGCCACCTTAATATTATTGATAAAGTTACTTGTAAGTTCTTTGCATTAAAATATTTAAGAATTTATGGCATAAGAATTACTAACGTAAATCTATTAAAATTAAAGTTATAAAAAACATGATTTTAATAATAATTATATTATCATTTATTTTAATATTATCTGGCTTTGTATGTACAATAAGCAATTTTATTTAATTTAAAAGGAGTTGAAATATCTTAAACTTTTCTTTAATTGAACATATTTCTGATCGTTGTATTTAGGTCAAAGAAATTAGCAATTTAGCAACGCTAGAAAGTAGGAACGCGATTCTAAGCAGAATCGCAGATCCAGAATGATTTGTTTCTAATAAAAGGATCGCCATAAATCGAATTTCTTATCAAAGCGATTCAAGAGTTAAGAACAAATGCAACGAACAGCGTAAATCAATGATCTATAGCTGAGAACCTTTTACGTAGTCTTCAGCCGCATATGAACCGCACGCGAATATCAGTTTATAATGAACGATGATATCTCGTGTTTATATTAATAACAAACGCGAGCAGTTTCCCATCTGAAAATATTTACTTTGTATAATTGAGCATTTATTCTCATTACACAAGAACTTAAATCGTATAAGCTCCTGTTGCATTATACGATCAGCCGCGAAATGTAGAAAAGCGCAGCTGTCCGAGAGTTAAACGATGCAACATATGAGTCGTGAAATACGCGAGGTTGTAAAAGATAAGTGGGTCACCTGCCCGGCCATCGCGATTGTCGTTCTCCGAATTAAAAGGTTCCAATACCAGCAGCGAAGTGCTAACATAACTAGGCGGGCCGTCGCAAAAGGTCGTCGCAACAAACAATTAATGTCTTGACGATCTCGATACCGACGATCGATCGACATCGGGATTCGCAGCGTGGAAAGAATCGATTTACGCTGAGTTTGCATTCGCGAACGAGTTTGAAAAAAAAAAAAAAAAAACGTTTATCCGGCGCAAGACTTGTCACATTAAAATCCGTGTCACGCTACGCATTGGAGACTGAGGATTGCGAATTAGAGATTAGAAACCGATCAATCAGATAATTTTAATTTTAATCCTTTTTGCTCTAATTGGCTGAATTTTAATCTTTAATTCGCAATCTTCAGTCTCCAATGCGTAGTGTAACACAGGTTTAATACGAGGTTCATTCTCGCACCGGGTATATAATATGTAATAAATGACAAATCGCATGATCGACATTGAATTTTAAAAATGACTAATGTTATACACAATTTACTAAATCTAAAGTTACACATTTTTTACATTACAGATGTTTCGCGGAATGTGGAGTTGTTCTTTTTCTAATATCTCAAATATTATTTCTTTACTTGAAAAGTGATGCAATTAAAAATATTAAATCTAATTAAATAAGAGAATTCCTATATTCCATCAAAGCGGATCTTAATATTTAAAATATTTCTGTGTGAATTCATATACATATCTGACTCTGCAATCTACGCGCCGAAATCTTTTTCTTGAAACGCAATCATAAGCAGATTTCGAATATTAATATCACTCATTCAATTGACAAGCAATTTAATAATTCTTTATGCAAATAATTTTTTATGCAAATAATAGGATATTAATCGATAGTTAGATGTGAATAAAAATTTTTAATCTGCAAATAATTTTATTGCAGAAAAATATTGCGTTAGTCACGGTTTGAACTTAGAACTCCCAACTTTGCAGGACGAGCGTTATACCGATTCGATCACAAAAGCTTCGGCAATATTTATCGCAATAACCAATAACTAGTAAACGAATGTTATATGTTTCAGTGATAAACAATATGATACGAATTTGGATTGATGAAAATAAACTTAATTACAAATAATAATAAGAGAATTTCTATATTCGCTTTAACCGAATATAGGAATTCTCTTATTTAATTAAATTTATTCTGATCGGTTCAAATTTACGTCATGTTGTTTCAAAAGGTCAAATAAATGTATAATGCATATCAAAGCCAACATAAGTTATTAAAGTGTGTAAAAGTTCATTTATTACACACTTTTTAACAACTTCGATTGGTTTTGATAGGCATTCAGTATACATTTATTTAATTTATTCTCTGGAACCTAATTTAATAATTAATTATTTAAAAAGATTAATTTTTTTTTAAAAAAGAGAGAAACTATGTATTTTTCAACTGAAAATTATTGACTAATTAGATAATGCCGGCAAAAAGAATACAGTCATTCTTAATATGATCAAATGTCATTTTCGTCATTTTTGTTTCATAACTTTTAAAGACCAGCCCTTTCGGATTGTGATGATTTTTTATAAAATTAAATTAGTTTACTTTTGACGATTGATATATTTACTTAACTCTTTGTATCATGAATTTTTGTATGAGGTCGATTTTTTTGAAGCTTTGCACCTGGAGATTTTTTGGATTACTGATTCGTAATCAGAAATCAGAATTTTTAAATGATCGATCCAATAGTGGAGCAATAATTTAATTAATTTTTAGTGAAATATTTTGTATTTCATTATTTATAAAAATTAATTATTTACTAAGAAACAGGTTTTATTTAATAATGACCTCAGATTCAGCAATCAGAATATCCATGAACTGAGTTTTAAAATGATAAGACTATTTTTTTTATTTTTGATCCATCATTACGATTCCACCATTTTAAATTTTAAAAATTGAAATTTTTGGCATTAGATTAGGATTCAGTGATTCAAAAAAACTGCTAGATTATAAGAGCAATTCAAATTCTATCTATTTGGATTTACAATGGAAAATATTGACTTTACCATATTTTTTCAAAGATGTCAATTTATAACAAAACAAACAATGTACCGAAAAAAAGCTGAAAAAAATTCTGAAAAATATTTTAGGATATCTCAAATGAATATAAATTGCCGTTTTGATATTGATAAAGTTTAATGGAGAATATTAAAAAAAGCACAAATTTTGGCTACTCGTTTAATTATAGTAATTACGCAAATAAAAATTTATGATTGCCTATTCTTTTTTAAACACTTATTCATGTGTTAAAATTACGAAATGTCTAAAAATTACGAAAATAAAAAAAGTCGGTATTTGATATCAAGAAATTTATCAAAATAATTAAAAATTGAATGGAAAAAATATGGGACTCGGAGAGTCTCTCATCATGACGTAAAGGGTTAACTTATTCATAGTAATAATTCGAAAATCACATTTTGAGTTTACTTTTGAAGTAAGGGAGTGATATCATGTGTAACATTTTAGCTTTTGCAGTAAGGGCATGTCGGTAAACAAGATGCAAATCGAAAGATAATGTAATCTCACTCTGAATTCATTAATCAGGAATTAGAGAGATACCGTGACTACTGTTACAGCTGTTATACAGCTGTAGGCAGACGTAATAAAAGAAAGATTTTAATATTGTATAATAACAATAACACTAATACTTCAGTGTGAATAAGAGTGGAATCCTGTTCGTTTTTCAACTTGGCTCTTTCATACTTATATACAGGCGAATATATGTGAAACGCTTCTGCAAGATAATATGGTTATTAATTCTTTCCGCATTCCGCGTAAATCCTCTAGCGTCGTGCCTGCCTGTCGTTGCCCACTTCAATTAGCTAAATTACACGGAAATACGTTAAGGTGCGCCTCAGCGGCCTCAGAGCATCGAGCTGCATGTGCCATAGTTCAGTTCGCTGCGATATGCGCGCGCTGGAATTTTTTCGCAACTGTAATATTCATTCCGCAACATTTGACGATCTCGCAACCGCGCACTGTATGTACGTATGTAGTACACACGTATGTACATACATACATACATACATACATGTGTGAACATTGTACATCCGTATGCATTTGACCTTTCATTTATATAATATTTATATAATACGTTATCTACTTTAAATCCAATCTCTTTTTACTTCCATATTTTCTTCTTTGCCTTTTTTTTTTTTTTTTTTTTTTTTTAGTTTTTCAACTCCACATACACGCGTACGCACCTACATTTGTGCATAATAAAAATCTCGAGGATTCTGCCTGAAATAACCCGTAAGAAACACACATTTGTGGGAAAATGGAGAGCAATTTTTCATTGTTATTGAATTTGTATTGTTATTGGTTGTCTCGAATTTAACATAAAATAACTCGAGCTTGCTAATAATAAGTCGCGTGTTAGGAAATACAGTTTTAATTTGGATTTAATTTGGAGCTCTACAAGACGTAACTCCAATTGTTATTGCAAATGATATATTATAGAAACAACGGATTTCTAGTATTTTTAATTGAATATAGCTACGGTTATGTGTTACAAACTATCCGTACTTTTATTGGATTTAATTTCTACGAAGTTCTCTCTTAACATTACGAGTATGAAGTGCAATAATACAGAACATATTCTCTTGATACATTTTTCTCTCTCCACTAGACCTTTAAATTAATTACATCGTTATTCTCCACATAATATAATCCTGTTTAATATCGTTAACAGTGATCTTTCTTTTGCGGTAACTAAATACAGATACGATCGTTGAAAATTGTTGTGCATTTTTATATATCGTGGAGTTTAAAAATAATGAACTAATTAATACAATTAAAAACACACGACAAATGAAAAATTCGTACAAATCAATGGCATTTAGTATTTTAAGTGCTACGAAATTCTATTATTGTTTTTTTTCTAACAATAAAAAATTATTAACATGCTTATGACATAAGCATTATTATCAATTAATTTTTTCTTTCACTAATCCTTTTTTTTCAAATTTCAAGAAAATTAAGAAATAATTATTAACTACTCCAATGTATCTTCTCTTTTCCTTGCTTACAGTAAAATAAAAACAGAATTTTCAGCATTCTCATCGGAAACTATCATCAATAAGTGTAGATATTTATTTGAAAAGCAAATTAAACGTTTGCGAGAAGCAGTTGCGGGAAATTCGTACGTTCCAAATGTTCCATTTTCCAGCTTATTGTTTATTAGTCGTGATGAAACTGTCGCTTTGGAAAGTAGACTTTTTAGAATATTATTGTGTTTTCGATCCGATAAACAATAAAATTGCAATGATCGCGTAATTGTAAGATAAAAATAACGTGGCAACTCATTGTTGCCGGGTCCAATATGAAACTTGAACGTTTCTTGTATTCGAAATATGTTATTACGGAAGTAATTTTTACTGAGAGATGATTCTATTTGACGATATCCAAGCGATTACAAGAGTCGGTCGTGCATGATCGACCACCGAGAAGAAAATTATTGTTCATATTGTCATTGCCAGCGACAGCAAGGAATACGGGGCCAATTTGTTGATCGTCTTTGTTCTCTCACTAACTGGCAGACGGTCGTTTGTAACTTTTGACGCGCGAAACTCGCGAATAACTTTCTTCTTGCCCGTAGAATGTACGTAATTTCCGTGATGTTGTTATGAACCGAATACAAAATGCGCGTCTTTCTACGATGCATATTAAGAGGTCGACAATGAACTTTAAGGAGGACTCGCAAAAAAAAAAAAAAATAATCCAACCATTTATCTAAAATGAAGAAAATGAAATTTATATACATATATAGCTTGCATGTGTTAATAAATACCAAAGTTCTCGACACACCACTCGTTTTAAGATATTGTGAAAGTGTACGCCAGTTTTACAGACATGTCTTCCATCGATTATCAGTTAAAATATACTGATGAACAGCTACAAAGTCGTAGTGCAGAAACGCTAACTTCTTAAGGCGATAATATCGGAAGAAACCGATAACAGTTTAAACCAATGACGCGATTAAAAGGATTGTCTTTCTATTAAAAGGAGATCGTCGAAACTTTCGGCGATGGGAAAGCGATAACATTATCGCTGGCTTCTTAACCAATTTAACGGTCACGATAATACCATAATACCAAGGCGACGGGTTTAGGTGAGTTAATAATTTAATACAAGCGCATTATCTCGCGTGACTCGCGCATAGTTCATAATAGCGTAATATATTACTGCTCGTAATATCGCACTCGGATCCTCCTTAAGAATCGTCGTGGTACGAAGGAATCGATAGCACGCTTATATTCGTTTTCTATCGGCGCGGGCGGTCCATTGTTCGCGATATCGGAACGCGAATTCGAGTAAGCGATCGATGGCTTTGTATCATCGAGCGTATTAGTACGTCGGTTTTCCATCGGTTTTTTCGTAACTATAGTCGCGGAAGCTAGTTTTGTTTCGATAATGAATGATCTTTTCAGCTCGTAATTATAATTATATACATATATTATATGCTATAAATTGCGTGTATCATAATCACCGCAACGTCTCGCACTGAGGGAAAAGTTTGGTATTTGTGATTAACTGAAATGATAAAAAATAATAGTGATTAGAAATTCTATTTCTATTTTTATTATTATGCTACAATAATAATTTTATTTCTAATATTCTATATATCAGAAAAAATGTATGCACTCTAAATAGACCGGTGTGAATTTAACACCATGTGGTGTCTGTGTAATTTTCACTGTGTTGGTGCAATTCTCTCCAACATGGTGCGGATTTATAATTTCTGATGTTAATATTAACATTAACACAAAATTATATAGATACACTTATGGTAAATCCACATTGATATTTTTTAGAGTGAGAGATGGTTGTTCTCAAAAATGATTATAATTTTATAGTTTTCGGGGACAATCATTATACTAATTTGGAACAATGACACAACTAAAAAAAAAACAAAATTTTGATAAAGAAAATAATATTTTGAATCATTAAAATTTTGTAATATTAATTACAATGCAATTTTGATATAATAATTGATTATAGAATAATATAAAATTATGTTACCAAAACACACTTTTTCTTTTTATGTTTTTTATCTTCGATTCTTGCAAGCAATTAAAAAAATAACAATCTTTCAATTATGTAGTAAATGAGCAATATATTCTTTTTAGTATATAGAATAAAAAATATAATTACTATTAACATAACAGTAATAACTATATAAAAATGGAGATCTTAATCGTAATTATTCTACTATGCAATTATATACAGTTATAAATGCCAAAAACTTTTCTTACACAATCTGCAATGTGAAGATTCAATCTAACACTTTAATCGAATTATTAGCAAGGCGTTTATCATGCGTTGCACAATGCCGTTTCGATATGAGTTTTCTTTTTCCAATGATACATTTTTTGTGTTGGAAAAAGACACAAGTAATGCAACGCCATTGAAAAAAATATTTATCGCAAGCATTGGCAGAACAAATCAAAATATTGCGTAAAAATATATTTCAAACGCAGGAAGCTGTTGAAAATATGGACCAAAATACAAATTGCTCTGAGCAATTTGATGCGGTGTAAAATAAAGGATATTATTTTGTATTTCCAAATATTTATGTCAGATGCACGCTTTTGAAATATTGCATGCTCCGGATATGCGTATGCGAAGTGTGTTTTGTATATTATTATGGTTATAAAGATTATACAGTGAATCTTTAAAACTTAGCTCGGTCACATTTTACGTCTCACATTACTCCGCTTTGCTTGTTTAAAAATGCAAATACGAGGATTTTACACTCTGACCGACGTTGCACGTTGCAATGCTTGTTCAATCGCACGCTGACCTTAATCCCTTAACATTAGTGTCCTTCCGCGAAGAAAGAAATAACGAATAAAATGTTTGTTATCTATATCAGCGGGAATAAGATGTCAAGAAACTCATAAGGTACAACGACTAATGCTGAATTCGAATTGGAATGATATAACTTACATAATGCATTCTTTTTGCAATATATCCCGATATAATTTTAAATGGGAAACTTGTTGCAAATTCAAACCTTTTTCAACTTATTAACATCTTTCTAATAAGATGTCTGGTAAGAGCATCAAATTATGTGTCCATGTCTCGTAAATCGTATGTGTGTGTAAGTCACATTTAATCAGTAAAACAACAATTTCATTAAAGTTCAGTCGTCACGCTAGTATTCTAATCGGTTTTGAAATAAGAATCGACTATAAATACGGGCCTTTTTTCCCATCATGCTATTGATTCTTGTATTCCTGGCTTTAGACAGTTTCAATACTCGTGTGTTTCTTGATTTCTGTAAGAACCAGAACCAGTTCTGTAACATCTTGATAATTTGAATTATCGATACAGCCGATTAATTTTCACATTTATGCGCAACAATGTGCGGTACGAAGTGCATTTTGCCATGAGCAGCACGGCCAAATTAAATTATCGTTGAAGTAATACCGTTTCAATTTCCGCGACCTAGCGATGCATTTACAATTAATTTACATGCTTACGTGCATACAGTTTACAATTGATACACGATAACTTATTAGTAAACTTCGATTTAGGACATATGTGTATACTTCCCCCACTCCTCTCTTCTCTCTCTCTCTCTCTCTCTCTCTCTCTCTCTCTCTTCCTTTCTCTATCTCTATCTTTAGCTTTCTCACTTAGGGCGAAGAAAGCAGAACTGCAGTATTGCTGGTAACTATTGATTGCCGTTTGTCATTGAGATATTGTTGCCTGTATAAGGAGAATGGATCAAGCAGCATGTATGTATCTTATCAATTCGAGGCCCCGCGCACTGAAAAGGTGCACGCGATGTTTATTTTTATAATGCTGTATATATGTACACACACACGCACACAGACAGACACACACACACACACACACACACACACACACATTTTCTTCTTACGCTACGTCGTACTTATTATCTTGATGTCTATTCGTGTTTATTCACGCTAGTTGCTTTGTATTCCATTTGCATAGTCGAGTTTATGCGCGTAACTCGCGATTTGTCGTGCTTTTCTATGATGGACATACGATAAATAAAGCGATCTCTAGTCTGAGAAAGTACAAAAGTACGAATGAAAGTTTTTTTCTCGGCTCGAGAATAGCTCGCTATTTGCATTTAAAATTACTCGATTGAGTTGGAAATGCATATGTATGGAAAGCGTTTTCTTTGTGACTTGCATGAATTTTTAGTTTTATTTATATATTTTTTTACATAACTCGTTTGTGTGATAACTGCTGAAATAATTGTTGGCAAATGTAGCTAAGATTCGTTATGATATCCATGGGAAAAAATCGAATAGCACGATATGATATGAATTCTTGGCTGATGTTTAGAACGATGAACGGATAAATCAATTTCAATTTTCAGATATAATGAAATTTCTCTGATTATAAAGTCAATCAATGTAGAGCGAGATAACTCGCGAGAAGCGTTGGGGAAGATTTATTGTCGAAATTATAGATTTCAAAGCGCGGATTTGCGGTATTTTATATAGCATCCGCGGATTGCATATGGGGATCAATGCATTGGTACGTCTGGTACGTCCCATCGCCGGACAAAACTACCGATAACCTGCGATCAGAAATGCTAGTCGCAATTACTGTCATACTAGATTACTAATTGGTGCCGGCATTAACTCATCGGCGTCGGCTTAACATTAAATGATTTAATGTCCGGCATTGTTTTAGGTACCTCGACCGTTTTTGCTGCCGCATTCATATATTTATAATATATACTAAAAAGTATATATTTGAACAAGACACGAGTGATGAGATAACTGGATATTCGTAGTAAATTGTCAAAGGCAATCTTGTCTAATGTTTGCTAACGTTCGCGTTGTCGGAGAGAATATGGGAAGCATTAATAACATAACGTTGGAATTTTTGCGGAACGGTATTTCGGCGCTTAAACAAAGAGAAAGGAATCAGAATGACAAAGGAGATAATTAAAGAGCATATGCGAGTCAAGTGCCGAAGTGATTTAACGAGCGGCGAAAATTCGGTAAATGCGTATCGCTCGACTCTCTGTGACTCTGTCAATAGCGATTAATCTACATTCTACGTGATATTACGAGTACTTTGTAGATGTAAAATGTGGATCGCGTATCACTGTGTATTATTGCATGTGAATTTCGAATGTTAGTTCTCTCAATGGGGGGGGCTACACAACAGAGAGAAACAATTTGAAATGATCCGAATTTTTTTAAATTAATTTACAATAAAAGCTAACGTATTAGCACATCGAGAGAGGGGAGAGTTAAGAATTTTTTAAATAATTTCTGACTTGAGCGCACTTGAAGAACACCTTGTATTAATAGGTGCTAACAATTAAGAAGTATTTAAATAAGTTTTTTTTTATACTCTTGAATTAGGAAGATTGAACAATCTTCTCTGAAAAACCGCCGAAAAAAATCACTTTTGTAAAAAAAAAAAAAAAAAATGCGTAATTGTGAAAGCTTTATGGGCCGATTTGCGCGGGGCTTTTTAACTATACATAGTATACATAGTTAGAGCACGTAATAACGAATTAAGCGATTAATCGATTAATATGTATTATACTCCAAAATGAGTACGACTGATTGTTAAGCGTTGACTTTGGGCACTCGCTGGGATTTAAGATAAGTCGATCCACCGTTATAATCGCTAAAAAAATGTCTCCCGTGTGATCGTCGTCGTTGAATGACCGATAATAATCGTCATGTAATATTATAATTTTGAAATTAATGATGCACCACGATATTCGGCTGTACTAACATATTCGAATGCGTCTAATGTTAATTTTCGTTTTATCGTTATTGCGCGTGATATGTCGAGGAACATTGTAACAGCGTTTTTACAATGAAAAAGCCTGACCGAAATCACCCCAAGAAAATAATCGACGAGGTTAAAAAAAGGTGAAAAGAATAACAAGTACGAGTTCATAAATAGATAAATATAGATATAAATATAAAATTTGCATTCAAATTCGATAGAATTCAAAAGCTAAATATAAAATAATGAAAAAGACACAACCATTTTTTATTACCATATATTATTTTATCGTAAAGTCATTGGATTTATTGTGGATAAATCTATCATGACTACAGGTTGAGTTCTTTGTAAAACAAGATTTTTAATTTTTTTAGATTTATTATAGACGTATATTATTATACTTAATTGTTTGTATAAACTTATTTAATTACGATTTTATTCTTTTCTTTCTTTATACATTTTATTAGTGTCAGAAATTAAATTGGCTTCAAAATTGCGCGGAACTCATACTGCACACAGAAACCTATATATTTTCTTTTGTGTAAATCAGAGTCCATCTTTTTGGAAACCCGCATCGACTCAGACTGCTTCAATTGAAAACGCTGAACAATAACATTGTCACATTGTATAGAATGTACGAATCAAAGTGTGCCATCTCGAAGCAATTTTCAGTCGATATTCTGCAAAATTCCGACGAAGATTTTATCACAGAGAACGTAATAGAAGTTTTATAAGAGATGCGATTGCCCTGTGAATTATAAATAAGAAACAACTCTTAAGCTCGTAAAGATCGCTCGCTCCTGGGAGATACAAATATTGGGGGTAAGTCCTGCCGCCACCTTCGTTTCTCCATCGCTCGTTATTCTTGAATCGTAAATAATGGAGCCACTTATCCGTTTTAACTCTTTCCTCCCCAATATCCCTTATGCAAACGGATGTGTAACAAAAACAATAATTAGATATCTTCATTATTTTATAAAACTTAATTTTTATAAATTCATCTATATATTAAATATAAAAATCGCAATTAATATGTAAATTTATTCTACGTAAAGATAATGAGATTTTAAAATTTAATTGAATAGGTCAACTTTAAGATTGAAAGTAACGCTGATGCAATCAATAAAATAACTAAGACAATTCATTGATATTCATATCTGCTACTTTCCATAATTAAAATATAACAAACTAAAATGAAATATAAAAATAAAAATAAGTGCGAGAGTTTATAAGAATTTTGTTAGTATACACAGTGGCAGTTTGTCCCCCTATATTTGTCATTTCATTTTTTTTTAATTACCGTTGAAATGATTTGAATTTGAATTTAAATACTTTATACTTTAAATACTTTACATATTTGCATTTACTGTAAATAAAACACAAAACCTTTTATTCTAGCTGAGCGTAAGAGAGTTAATATCAAGATAATCAATACTATTACTAATGCCATTGCAATTAATAAAAAGAGCGAATGTATACGGAAAGAATTTTCTTTTAGAATTTACCCTGAAAATATGATGGTGATACAATACAATGTTTTAAAGATTCTTACTATGCACTTCAGTAAAATTAATCAAATTTATTTTATATTTTATTGTAATTTTATTAATGAATGAGAGAGATTTACATTAATATTCTTCAAAATACATTGTTGTCTCACGACTATCATCATTTTCAGAGTAAACTCTAAGAAAAAATTCTTTCCGTGTGTAAAATAATCAGTATTGACAAAATATATTCGTCGGTAAAAGCTGTTAAGAGATAACGATGCGTTTGGAAAACGAGGCGAGCTTGGCGAGGTAATTGCAAATGACGATTTTCCGTCCATCTTGTAGCATACGATTTTAACGAGGACGATCGCAACGCGAAAACGATCACGTTCCAGTGAAATTGTGCACGAGCATCGTGTATACTTGATACATCCCTTTTATCGACTTCCACCAGAGAATATCCCGGCAAAGTGCCGCGCGCCGTCAAGGTACGACGATAAAAAAAGAATCACAATTGCTATGCATGATAGACCTTGCATCTCGACGTCCGATTCCGAGCGATTTTTTTCGGACAATAATTATTTAACAGAAACGAAATTCTTTTAAAAATTCTTTAAAAATTTATGTTAATTGAGGGCAATTATCCTTTTCCGCTCTTCTCTTGTGATTTTGCACAGAGGAAGTAAATCACTAATTAAACAATCTGAAATAATTCTTGTATATATAGAGCATTTCAGACTCGATGCACCACCTGCTAATGACAGAAAATTCATTTCCTAAAGCCATTTTGAGATGAAAATTCTAATATCAAAATGTCTCAGGCGTAATAAATTATTAATAAACATTTTTTTAACATAGATATCAATAATTAGAAATATCAGTAATTTTATCTTCACTTACGTAATATTTATATCGATATTAACAAGAGATAATAATTGACTTTTACTTTTAGTACTTTGCATTGTACCACACCTAAATTTTTAGACGGCATAATTCGCTAACTTTAAATGATTATAATTCAAAATTTATTATAGTCTCGAGAGACATTTTAGGATTAGAATTTTCATCTCAAAATGTCTTCAAAATGTCTTCAAAAATCTGGCATTAGCAGATAGTACGTCGAACTTGAAACAGTCTG
>JAANIC010004352.1:1590723-1634778 GCA_017607545.1 Acromyrmex charruanus
TAGGCTTAATAATGTACACACAAATGATATTGTTAAAGCATTTAAAGGAAGTGCAAGAATTTTTTATTTTAATTATGTAGAAAATATAAAAAGCTTTTTCAGATCATAAAATAAATGAAGTGATTTATTTTATACAGATATTACAGTGTTGTAATATTTTTTATAATATCTCATAATTGTTTTTACATATTATGTTTTACATATTTTATATTTCCGTTTTTAATAATATCAATTAAAATTATTTCCTAATTTTTATTATTTTGTAATTAAGATCATAGTATGTATATAGTAATACTACGATTATAATCTACGATTATAATTTGAAAGATTAAATGAATCGCAATACAATTAATCTATGAATTTTCATTAATTATATGATTGATATATTTTGATACGTTGCGTTCGTAAGAATCTATTCCTTGTAAACACAAAGGTTTTAAATAATTCTAGTATGATAATTCTTTACTTTAGTACGATCATTGAAGATGACTGAAAGTCAACTGAAACATGCGGAAATTAAATATGCATTATATTTATAATAATAATAGGTTAAAATATACATTATATTTTGTTATTATAGCGCATTTATAACTGCGCAATTATTTACTTTTGCTTTTATATCTTGATACATTCGAAATTTGGCATATATACTGAATAGTTTTTATGCTCTATATATATATATATATATATATATATATATATCTTGCTTAAAGTAATACTCTTGACAGCCACAAATATTTTGCGGTTATAGAAATATTTATTAATCCGGATGATAATAAAAAATTGTTTTTTTCAAATTCTGAGATAAAATCACATTCGATGAGGACGATTGAAGATGTAAGGAACATCTTGTGCGTGCACAAATTACACACAACACACACACACGCACACACACACACACACACACGTACTGTGTGTATGTATGTGAGTGTGGGTGTGGGTGTGGGTGTGGGTGGATGTGAGTGTGTGTGTGTGTAGATTTAGGTTTAGGAAACGTTGATTGCCAGGTACGCCGTATGCTAATAAATAGGAAACGACAGAGAAGGTATTCGTGCGTATCGGCGCATTGACGAATATTTTGCGGACCATAGCCTAGCGATTAGGCGATTTCACAAATCGATGTTATATATCTGTACCTGTACACGTATAAGAAAAAAGAAAAAGAAGAAAAAAAAAGAATAAAAGTACACGCGTCACTGGCCCCGGGGTCAACCGGGAATTTTCTTGTCTCTTTCCATGAATATATCGTACTTGTACCAATGTTCCAACACACCACATAGCGATTTAAATAGCGATTAACTAATATAATACACCGATCAAGCGGAAGTACGACTAAATCCTATTATTTTTCCCTTAAGGCAACGATTTTCAAAGTTCCAGCGCCATTCCTGATATACAAAAAAGAAAGGAAGGAAAGACAATGTTGGTAAATTTTCTACGGTTTTTCCACGAATTTTTCCACAAGAAGGAATTCCATTCCCTCTTTTAAAATAATTTATATGCATATATTTAGTACTTATTCTATTCAACCTAAACGTGACGATCGTAACTCGAGAACCGTGATTCTCTGGTTTTTGCCCCTCGGAAGTGAAAGGCCGGCCTTCGGAAAACGCTGCCTTAATATGGCTTTTAGATGTGCGAATACAAGGGACTGTTTCGTGCCGGAAAGTTTTCGAGATCGATAAAGTCGACGTGCCGTCCCGTCCTTCTCGTGATTCACTTTTGGAAACGATTCGTGGACATATTGCCTTGCCGTATTAATGATAAGTATACTTGAGAAAACATTTCGAGCGACAATGCGAATTACAAAAATGCCGAGCCTCGCGAGATTAAGAAGGTATGATATTGTACGAATAAACGTCGAGAGAGAAATCGAGCGAATTAATAGATGTTCAAATATTATAAAATATTCCCGTTTAACGTGCGTTCAACGTTTAACACGCATTGTAATTATAATATACATGTAATATATAAAAGAAATTTCATGAAGAAAATCAAAAGTAGTATGTAATATGTGATAATTAAAGAAGGATGGTTTGGTTAAACTTTGTAGAATTTACTAACAAGTATTGATATATACCCAAAAGTACGCGTATGTACACACTTGTATACATATAAATATTGTTAAAATACTAAATTGTTCTTCTTTCTTTCAAGAAAAGCTAATTTTTAATATATTTGTTTATCAAAGCAACTATAAGATTTATTTGTCAAAAAGACTTTTCTTAGTTATAGAAATCCTTCGTACGTATTAAAAGCTACAGTGAGTGCGAAAAGTATTCGTACAAGGAAATTTTTTTTATAAAAGTCTTATTTGTAGAAAATAAACAATTAATTAAAATTAAATAATTAATAATTTTATACAATGAATAACATTTTGTTCCAATATAAACGACGAGCTTCGCGTGTATTCCTGATTTTAGAAGTTTCTCGATGTATATATCTATTTTTAGTATGAATATACTTTTGGGGCGTCCAAACAATTTTTAATTTTCGTTTATTTTTAAAATAATATATATTTTCTATAATACACATCTTTTTGGTGTATGTATATATATATATATAATTTTGAGAAACGTACGAACTACTTTATTTATATGAATAAATTGTTAATTATCCAGCAAAAAATAACGCTAATTAGATGTCGAATTGGTATCAAAATTGTATCGATATCGATTCATCATCAATTTGATAAATCATGTTTTCTCACTAAATAATAATGTTTACTTTTTAAAAATAAGGTTTTCTTTAATACATTTTATACTTGCTGTATACTTACCGATTACTATTAAAACATTGAGAAACACTCGAGAAAAATTTTTTAGCTACTGGAATTTACAGTTTTAGATGTAATTCATGCTCTAATTTACCATGATTTTTTTCTCGTATGCATCCAGTCGAAATGTCCACGAATCGTCAACGCTGCATCCGGAAGCTCCGTTGCGACCTATCGTCTTTTTCGTCACTGACGTCGAAGCGAATTTGACGTATCGAATTTGAAGCCTGCAAAGAACATATACATATGTACGTGCTTACGAAATTGCACTGGATGAACGATTATTCGTTCGACGACAGAAACGGAAGAAAAAAAGAGAGAAAAATCATTCCGACGATGCTTCACTATGTTGTGAATATTTGAGGGGGAAAATGTCAAAAAAATGTTCAATTTTTGGACACCAAGTGGAGAACATCCACGTGATTACATTAACGATGAGAAATAATTCGACGTGTTAGTTTCTTACGATGTTTTTATCTCGTTTATTTTATTAGATCTTTATATATACATATATGTATAGACCCATAGACGTATACAATACCTGTACGTATACACAGGCATGCAATAATACGTGAGCTACGCCCCCCTCCCCCTCCTTTTCGCCCCATATAGTGTGTAACGTGACGTATTTATGTGAATTTTATCATTTTACTAAGAACGAATGTATGCCGTATAATTAAATAAAGAGGGAAAGAATACACATATACATATATACATATATATTATAGGTTCCCGCGCATGGCGTTTTATTTCACGAGATACTGAACTTTTTCAGATTGTCATGATCCAGTAAAAAATGTAATTGTAAAGTGTAATCAATAAAGAATTTTGCCTAATAATCCGAGGATGTTTATCACCCGATGATATAAAGAAATATATACTTTTTTGTTACTTGAAGTTCTATAGCACAATTTTAAATCAAAATATTAATAAAGCAGTACATGCAGAGAGAGAAAGAGAGAGAGAGAGAGAGAGAGAGAGAGAGAGAGAGAGAGAGAGAGAGAGACCGCGCATGCCAGTTTTTTTCCTGTTACCGTCGAAATCGGCCGTACAATTTATGCTACCGCCCTGGATCGTCCGTAATTCTCTGTGCGATGTTTTTATCGACAGGAGGCTCAAAAAATGGATGTAGCTACGTAGTTTCTAAACCAAAAATGAACGCACTCTCTGCCCTCTCTGGTGCAACTGAGTGCCACTCGCTGCCACTCCAAACAGTCCAAACTCCAAAGCCACACTTAGCCAGCAGGTGGCAGCATCGAACGCGTGATGAGCAATGACGAGCGAATACGTCAAGCGATATGTTGTAAATAAAGAAGATATAAGGTAGATGATAATTTTTTGCGATCAGCGTGTAAATACACTCCGTTTTTGTTGCCCGGATCCAAAATCCTCCATGTAAATTGCGTTTGCGATCTAATTATGAACTGCTATTCGTGATGGTCAGTAACACAGTAAACGGGTAACCGTGCAAGCAAAAGCCAAGAGGTTTCCTGCCAGCCACAGCCAATCGATTCGCGAATGCATAACCTGCGAAACGTTACTTCCAGATGCTCTGCGTTAAACACGGCAGGAGGTACAGCGTCTCGTTGCTGTTTAATCTGATTCCGAGGGCTCTTTACTCGCGTCGCAGTGACCGGAGCACGAGTTCCTACAAGATTGTCAAGTCTAATGGCGATTCCTTGGACGGTGAGTAACCTGGATTGTTCGTCTTCAGTCATTCGTTGTATCATCAGATTGGAAGAATGTGACGTGTTGCGGGCCTGCGAGAACTCGCGTATAAATTTTGGGTATTTATTTCAAACACCCCCGCCCACTTTAATTTTGATGAAATTAGGCTCATTCAATGCGTTTTTGCATAAAAACGAAAAAATCTGGCAGAAAAAAGTGTCGCTCTGCGACTCCCGTCAACTGTGAAGAGACATTAATTACGAGATATTAATCGTTAAAGTTGATGACTATTCAGGTTAGGAAATCTGTCACAGTCGTGAAAAAGATCCTTCTCTGTTCTTGCTACGTGTGAAAAGAATAATTGAAAACTCGTACAGAATCATTCATAGGTTACTAAGAACGATGTCACGCAAAATGAGATTTAATTTTAAAAAATTGACTTGGTTTTTAGGGGGCGAGCGGAACGGAAACCCTTCGCATATATACATTAGTTGCTTTCCATTCACACACAAGTGAAACTGAGTCTGAAGTGAGCTGAATATTTTATACTCAGATTAATGATATTGCTACTTGCTTACTTTGGTAAAAAGTTATCACAGGTCAACACAGGTTTATAACCTCACTTTGAAGTGAGTTTACGAGACACGCTAAAGCACACCGTCTCGATCTTGTACAGATTATGAGTAAAAACTCAGTTGAATCTCTTGTCAGAATGCAAAAGGAACGCGCATTCAACTGAGTTATGATGTCACAAGTGAGAATCTATCTTACCTAAGAATAGTTCAGTGTAAATGGAAAGCAACTATAGATATACAAGTTGGCTATTGAATTTTGAATCTTATATAAGCTATCGAAAGTATGTTTTTTATATAAAAGTATACATTTGTACTATTTGTATTTTGTATATTGTATATTGTAAAAATACAGATATTGACAACAGCGTTTTGGGTGTCAACTCCAACTGGGAATTGTTAACGCCAAGGGGTTTTAGATTTTATCTTCCTGGAAGTATAGGACCTGCTTGGCTAGATGCTACTACCACTGCTCAAGTTAAGACTCAGTTCGTTAAACTGTGTGATGAAGAAGAGTTTATGGAGCCATTGAACAATAAAAATAGATATCAAAAAGATGTAGAAAATTGGGAGAATATACAGCCGACATTGGACTGTGTGGCTCAGGAGTGTCCTATTCTTCTACGAAAAAGTATAGAAGAACTATTTCCGGGATGCTTAGATGTGACTATGTCACATCTCACTATTATAACTATTAATCAGAAAGCAAATCTTAAGTCGATGAGATGGCGTAAGGAAACAGAAACAGAAAAACTTGCCAAATATGTAAGTTATATATGACAATGTTGTATGAT
Organism: Acromyrmex charruanus; assembly: GCA_017607545.1. Lineage (NCBI taxonomy): Eukaryota > Metazoa > Arthropoda > Insecta > Hymenoptera > Formicidae > Acromyrmex > Acromyrmex charruanus. The sequence continues at coordinate 1,596,534 of JAANIC010004352.1, forward strand.
AGTATGGCATTTTTGTTTAAAAATCTAGTATATAACAAATATATATCGCTTCTTTACTTCAAAAGTGACACATTTAATAATTAAATTTTTGAATTATTACGAATGAGATAAATATTATCCTTAATATTATCTCATCAATCATCAAAAGTAAAAGTGAATATTATTTCATCAAAGATCATATGGAAAATATATTCTTTTCGCTGGTATTATTTAATTTTCTGACAACTTAAAAAACAGTTTTTGAAATAAGAAAGATATCTCATAAGTCTAATATATATCTACATACTCAGAGAAAAGATATATTATAGTCTATTAGTTTGTTTTAGCAGCCTCCGATATATGTACAAAACTCAAAATGGTCGGTTACTGGGCAGACTTTATAAATCCTTTCAGTGGACAACCTTACTTGAGTCCAAGAAAGGGCGCCAATCTGTACGAAACCGATGAACGATTTCGCTGCTTAGGATTTAAGGTACAACAGAAGAACAACTGCAGAATTATTGTTTCTGATAGTAGTCTACAAAATTTTATTGGTATGTAAATAGCTATATATATATATATATATATATATGCAGATTTGATAACAATCTGTAACAATTGAGATGCAAATCTGCTTTTAGAAAAACGTTTATTATATCTAACTTACATTGCAGTGTTCCGACTTTTTCCTTAATTTCAGGAAGTCTTTACACTACAGCGCCTGCAAGCACAGAATTTTTAAAACAAATAATAAACGTTGATAACGAGGATCAATAAATATGTGTATATATGTATACAAAAAAGAAGATTTAGTTTATTTATATAATGAATGATTTATCATTTTTAAAAAATCTCTTGTCGCCTATATACATATATAACCAATTAAGATGTTCAATTAAAACTATTAAAAGGCAAACGAATCTAGCAAATTTGATTTCATATTATGATAAATATCTATTGGTACTACGTTTAATAAAATGCGGATAATGTATGTTTTATCTCTTTTAATGCCCATAAACTATCTAATATTTATTTAGTAAAGATAAATATATGCATAACGTTATTAAATAAATTATAAATTTTAGACATCTTATTTAGAGAATGAACCCTTTCTCGATAGTGAATAAAACATTTTTTTATTTAGATAATATCAGTACAAATTGCAATTACTCTTAAAATTATTATTTCTATTACACATTGTTATTTTCCCTTTAAACATTAAAGAAATCATAAAATATATTGAATCTTACGTATTATATATTCATCACAAATTATGACCGACACCTATCTTCTGTAAATATATATAATCTCTTTCTCTTTCTCTCTTCATATTAGAAAAATCAAATCAGAATTACATGTTTCGCAATAGACATTTTAGCGGCGTTATAACTCAAATCTAACCGTAAAGTAAAAATATCTAAATAATCATTAAATATGTTTTACGAATTTACGGGAAAATCTTTTGTTAAATTGCCAAATTCCATTAAACAATAATATTACAATATAAGAGCATTATACAATAAACATTATAAATCTTAAGATCTTCATATATATAGCTAATAACTTTGTTTTTTAACTCGAATATATATAAAACATGTTCAAAAATACATATTTATAAATGTATGTTTCGTACATTAGATGCACTGAGAGAAAAACTTTTTGGTATTTATACCTATAATTTCATATTACTATAATTATAATTATGGCTATTATAGTATTAGTAGTAAGTATATACATGTATATTAGGATGGTCGTTATTTTAATAATTTTTGAAATTTGATCGGGACACCTCAAGGTGCTTTTCCGCCTACTGTGTCCCGGTGGCACGGGTTAATATTGTTTAAAAAATTTGAAAAAATTCTGGTGTTATTTTTTTTTTGAGATATTGAACCATTTTAGGGAGTGTCCCGATGTCAATTTCAAAAATTATTAAAATAACCATCCTAATGTATAGTTCTATCAATCAATCAGTATATGTATATAATAATCATAATTATAATTATAATAATATGTAATTATAGTTACAAATACCAAAAAGTTTTTCAGTACGTGTCTTAATGATGTGAAACGTTAAAGACAATTTAGATGATCTATAATCTCCATGTCAGAGAAATAACTGAAGAAATATCAGAATATATAATAAAATACACAACATAAAACATAAAAGTGTCTATCCTGAAACCCGATAGATCAATAAAGTGTGAGCTTAAGAGCATGTCAAACCACAATTTACAATCTTAAAGTAATCAAGATAATCAAGACAACTTATAGATCATAGGTAACTTGGTACCACCGGCGGAACGAGCTCGTATTCGTTACGAAATCTCTTAACTGTTAACAAGGAAAACTTATGTACATATAAGCTATAAACGAGTACTATACACACACAATATTTCGAGATATTATTATATCAAAGTAAATTTTCGTACATTTCATATACAGATTATACCAGGATGTTACTTGTTATCTAATTAATTTTATTTTTTTTGTTTATATCATAAATCGATTCAGAAGAAAACATATCTGAGAATAAAAATACAACTATGTAAAATTAGTTAAAACCAGTTAACAATTATTGATGTATAAATCGCTTGTACATACATACGTTTACGTGCTCACGATCTCTGTATCATAATATATTTCTATGGTTCTTTTTGGTAAAACACTTGTTCATTAATACGCGACGTGTAATCACGTAACATAAAAATAACTATTAAAATAAGGTGCTGACAATGTGAAGTTGTAAAATCGAAAAGAAATAGATTGCTCTTAGTCGACCTCTAACTTTCGGAACGAACCGCATATTCCGCTTAATTCTTCGTTAGCCTCTTGATAATATTTCGGCGATATTTCAATATACATATCGTCGAGGGCCTTGAGTTCATCTTTTTTCCGTTTTAGTTCCTTCTTAAATTCATCTAAAAGATAGATAGCATGTTAGGAAATAATACAATTTGAGTCTGCTTAAAACTTGAAAGAATTGCGAAGAGAATCTTCGTACCGATCATTTCTGAAAGCGAGATTTCCCCGCCATATTCCTTCGGTAGTATCTTTGGATCCACTGCTTCTTTTAGCTCTTGTATGTTCTTATGTATCTGCAAAAATTGCAAATATAATTTGGATGTGTAAATTTAAACGCAGCCATATTTACGATAACGAAATTTACCATTTCGCGATATTTACCATAACGCGAGACTTAAGCTTGTCGTTTAATAAAGACATGCTGAATTCGAGGAGCTTCGCTACGCTGCTGGGTAGATTGATTATATGTGTCTCCTTGTGACGCATCGGTGTACTGTTCTGTATGCACCTCAATATATTACGAATGTCCATGAAAGACAACGTGCCGAGATGGTTCATGGACAATCCCGCTTCGTCGTTGAGATATGTGTAGCCGTAGACTTGACTTTTCTCATCGTCCATTAAGCTCTCGACCACCATACTATGAACCCGGAGCAAGTGTGCAGATGAGAATTTACTAGGGTCGAAATTCCCTTTAAAAAACGGAGAAAATAAAGTAGTATGAATATCTAATATATGCTCGGAGACTAATCGCTTGAAATTAACTATGAAGCAGAAATGTCAGGCTTAATAATAATATTAATAATATCAAGCACGAATTAAGAATTTTATTAAAAAACTGGGTAACTTTCAATACAATGAATTGAATACCAGTAATTGGGGATGTGTTCCACTTAACGTTCTCAACACTCGCATACGTCACTTCAATTTTGTTTAATATTTAGTGATAAGAAGGATGAAATAATGTTCGCGAGAGTTGCAAACTTTAAGTTTGCGAACGCATCTTTGAAACATGAAAATAAATGACTAGCTGATTAGTTTATATGAATGTGGAATACCAGATAAATGCTACTTGAAGATTGTGCTAAACGTAGGAGAAAGGTATGCTTGTTTAATTTTATTTGAGACGAACAAGAGATATTTAATAAATTTAGTTTTGAAAAACTTTTAGAAGTGGCTTAAAACAATACAAAATATAAATAATAAAAGCATACAGCCACAACGCACGATGTATTTACTTATGAAATAATTTTTTAAATATATGACTTTCGCTAAATATATCGTGGCTGTATCCTCCTCCTTATTATTTAATAAATTTAGGCTGTTCTATTTTTTGACAAACTTCAGCTCACTTTCTAACTTTCACTCTCTTACTTTCTTATGCTCTTACTCTTTTACTCTTTAATCTATTAAATAAATTATATAAACATAACAGTTTGTCCGAAGATCCGGAGCAACCTTATTATAATATGTCATGATTTAGCTGCGTCTTAAATTAGTCTTTTATATTCATGGGATTGGTACCTGCAAATGACATTATCACTTTTCGGCCGTGTTGATCTCGCTTTAACATTGGTACTAAATAGCCGTTATCAATGATGGCCATAAGTTTCGGATCATCAACGTCGAGATTTTGGAACCAATTGGAATAAAGTTGCCTGATAGTGAGATACTGTTCCAGCATCTCCTGCGCCATCGGCAAACTGAATTTCTTCGTCCTAAGAAATCTTAGTAAGAACAACGAATCGGTCCTACATTTTTTAATCGTAGGATGTTTCTCGATCCAATGCCGAAATTGCTTCAGCGCTTGGTCTCTAGTGTTGTCATCCTCATGGAGTTCCAATCTAGCCGTTTCCAACGTTTCCGCATCCAGCGTACTCTTATATTCATCATATTTCTTTTGCTGTCCTTCCGATACCATCGTCTAAAAAGTAATGCAAGTCTAATTAATGTCTTATCTTATGTCTTATCTAATGGATTTTACATCTTGATGGAATAATTAACATCTTGATGGATTCAATCGGCAAGAAAAAGCAGTTTTACAATTGCTGTAAAATCCTTTAATGTGATTGTTTATATATTTAGACTCAGTAAGATACACTAAGGTCAAGATTAATCGTATTAAAGAATTTTTATTGCAATAGCAGAATTGTTATTGCAAGGCTGCTTTTTCTGCTGATCGAATGTAGTTATCATCCTCCTTATCTCTGAAAACAGCATATATTAATTGAAGAAAATATATAAATCGATTATGTTAGTTAATTTAAATATTTAAGGAAATAAATTATTATTTTAAATAAAAAACTATAATATTTGAAAAATTATTTTAAAAAATTACTAAATGAATTTGTTTTTCAAAATGTTTTTAGAAAAGATCTTATCTAAGCTGGATCTTAGCATTTTAAATAATATTTCAGCATAAATTTACATGTACACATCCAGTTTTACAATTGCGCTCCAAAGTCACTTTCGATTTTTAAACACAATCTTAAATCGAACTGAGGTAATTATAATACAAAATTAAACTCTTAAGTCATTTTTAAAATCAATTTTTTTAGTTAACATCCATTTTTTTGTTTTATAAAAATAAAATTAAAATACAAATTTAAAAAAATGGCTTAAGAAACTGAGCGAATGGTGTTAAAAATATTAGTGTAAATTTTCATTCAAAAATATTAAAATATAACTGAAATATCGTCCAAACCTTGATAAAATAATACGTCTTGAGAAAAGTGTACGTTTAAAGTTATGATAAATATTTCTTTAGATTTATAAAAATTAAAAACATTTATTTTAACCTTTTTACCTTAAAATGATACTTGTGCTGTAAGTACCTTAACTCTTTTTAAGAATGTAAATTATATTAATAAGATTTAGAACCATAGTAGAGAGAGATTATATAGATATTTAAAAAACAATTTCTTAAAAATCGATTTTTTACTCTAGAAAATAATTTGCTCTCTTAATAGAAGAGAATCTAGCTAACATTAAACTGTTTGATTGAATATCCATTTAATGGAAAAAGAGCATCTCACACACACACACACACACACACACACACACACACACACACACACACACACATTATCATAATCTAAAGTTTTTTAATTATTATTGATAAAATTAGAACATCAATTTTTATAAACGTTAGACTTTTTTTTATTTAATTAAACATAGTTGACATAGTTGACATATATAAAAGCAATGAGAAATGAGAAAATCAAATAGCGAATCATGGACAAATTATTCCAGTTCGCTAGCAGTTAATATGGCATAACTGCTAGCGAACCGGACGTAAAAGAGAAAGTCTCGGAAAGCATCTGTAAAGCATAGAGATATTATAATGTATAGACGGATAGAGAATTATGTTAATATAGCCAAGATATAAGCATTACTAACTGCTAATTAGCATTAAATTTATTAAAAATATTTAAATAATATTTTCTTTTCATTTTAATGTATCTTTATAAAATCAAGCTTTTCGTCTTACACACAATAATCATTTTATCTGATACTTTTTATTCATGTATGAATTAATGTATGAATAATGAATTAAATTAATTAAATCTTACAAACAATATATTTAATTTGTGATTATCAATGAATATTTTACCATATATAATTTTAGTGTAGAAAAAGATGAATATGTGTGAAGAAAGATCTATTATAATTTTTTCATGAATTTTTATATTGTATGAATCAATAAGAAAGATAATTTAAATTCTCATAATAAGCTTAATATCTGTGTGTGTGTGTGTGTGTGTGTGTGTGTGTGTGTGTGTGTGTGTGTGTGTGTGTGATTTAATACTTTAGTAATTAGTCAGCTTTAAGTTTTACATTCTAATCAAAACATTTAGAATCAAGTATATAATTTTAATATTACACAATTTTAAAATTAATTGATTGAGCAAACATTTTTGTTTTTATGTATTTAAATTGTATTGTATATCAATGCGATAATTGTATAAGAAATTTAATTAACCGGAAGTTAATTTAACTCGCAGAGAGGTTCAGAAAAGCCTTCGTTAACTTTATTCAACGTATAAGAATGTTGACAAAAGTTCTCCTTCATAAAAACATCGATTCTTCTTAGCTATTTCAAGAACCTTGAATCCGAAAGTTATTATCCAACGACAATTACTTGAAATTCTTCGCGAGTGTACCGATGCTTAAACGATTCGTGAAACGAAAGTGAGACACTGGGAGGAAGTAGTAAACGAAGGGGCTTCGCTGCTGCAATGGGAACACGCGCGTTTCGCGGTGTGCTATATTCACCGTGTGCTCAGATCCGACTTTCTATCCTATCACGATACTCAAAGTGCAATACCGTATAAACGCGATATCGTTTCTATTCAAGACCACGCCACGAAAGAACGCGACGTTGTAATTCGGTGGCATTGACAAGTTTTTATAACCCGCATGACACATCTTAAATTACGTATGCTGAATTCCAAATTCTCATTCGATTACGAATTTAACTAGGTACTAGTTAATATGAAAAATTTTCAGTTTTCTATCATACCGTCATTCGTCATTTAACACAGTTATTATCATTGTAACGAAATGCGTTACTACAGAGGAAGGGTCCCATACAGCATTGAAAGTTTTCAGAAATATCTCGGAAATATTTCAACTGAAAAGTGAAATATTTCATAAAAATTGCGAAATATGTCTGCATATTTTTCTGAAACAGCTCTGAAATAGCAAAATATCCGCAATTCTTGTACATGAAACCTTGTTGAAAGGTTGATGAAAGTTCATGCAAAGATCATGCAAAGAATCTGCAATCTTTTTGAAATATTACTAAAGAGATTTCATTTTTACAAAAATGATTTAAATATATACTTGATTGATACTTAAATAATATTTTAATTTATTATGTCGACATAATAAATTTGAATATTGTTTAAGTATCAATCAAGTATATATTTAAATATTATTTTTGTGATTTGTTTACAGATTACAAAACTTATTAAAATAAACTTAAAATATTTCTCAAAAATAGTAATTATATCACCAACTATTTTGATTAATTAATCATAATTATTATGCATAAGCACTTATACATAATCATTAAAAAAATCACACTTGGAGTTTCCACACAATATCATTATTCATGTACGAATATTCATATATTCATATTCAAAAAGTTTTTTGCAATTTTTAAAGCAAAACAAGCTATTCATATACCAAAGTTTTTTACAATTAAAGTAGAACAAATCACAATAATATCAATAAAGTAACGTTAAACTGAATTACGATTGATTAAAAAATGACTTTTTAGTAAACATTTTGGAGCCATTTTAACATCATGATGATTTTTTGTTCTGTTTAAATATGTTTTTCAATTTATTGCATATAATAGATTTTAGAAACATTTCTGTTAAAGCATTTCATATGACATATTGCAGAATCCTTTTAGAATTGTTGCGTATGAGATGTGAAAGGTTGAAACGTTTCTGAAAACATTCCGCACAAAACTTCCGTGCTGTACGGGATATTTATTGCCGATGGAAAAGATCGTACATTCTACAAAATGTCGGTGTGTACTTAACACTATGCTGTATCTATAATTTAAAATTATCATGTTGGTGTTAATAATAGCAACATGATGTGGATTTACAATCTCTGGTGTTTATATTAACATAGAGAGAATTATATAGACATCACATCATGATGTTAAATTTACACCAATATTTTTTAGAATATACTACCGCGAGGATATTATCGTGCGAACTTGATGGACGGGTTACATTGATCCACTTTTACCACTCACGCTCGCCAAACACACTTTTGCAGACGGATGTAACGAGAGTTAATCCTCCATCCGAGAGAAGAAGCTCTAAACTGCGTCTTATACAAGCTATAATTCAATCTTTCAATTAAACACGATCAACTTTATAAATTCGGCATTTTACTCTTGGGCTTTTCAATGTACGCTTTCTCTTTATTCCATTCAAGCATTTTCCTTTCCATTAAATGCGAAGCTCAATTCGCATTTAAATGGATATTACTGTTTTTCGATTAATCTATTAAAGGAGACAAGCTCGTTTCAAAATGCTTTCTATTAATGAACATTCTTGTTTAGTTTTTTTTCCCATATATCTAAAAGTTTTTGCCTTTAATTTGCTATTTATTTAAAATTTATTTAAAATTGCACATAATTACAGAAAGCTTTTTTAAATGAATTCTTGTTCACTTATTAATAATCATAATAATTAATACTTGGTTAATATTCAATTTGCTGTTTTTAGTCTCTTCTTCCCACGACGATCGCTCTGTTCGCTCCTTTTTTCTTCTTGTTTCTTCAGAAAGCTTCACTCGTTGCTTAGCTTTTTAATTTTTTCAAGTCAAGAAATCATCTAGTCAATTAAGACTTTTTATAGTTAATAGACTATAAAAAATTGCACTATCTTAATTCCGCTATGATTCGGTTTGGATTTATCCGCGACATTGAAGGTGCAACGTCGAATTTTACGCGCAGTCACCAAGTTTGAAACGAGAAAGACATTGACTGTTGGACGGTATACAGCAAAGTAACCCAGTTGCTTGGCTGGCTGGTCAATTTAAGTAGGGATCGTCGTGGTGGTGCTAACTCTCGACGTGGACGAACTCTCAAGACCTTCACCTACATCTTTGCGTTCTTCATTTCTCAGGAGTGAGAGATAGTATTTGCGAAAAATATATTCATGTATTATATAGTCGTATACAAGTATCCGTGAATATATAATTTTTATAAATATTTAAGAACGTACAAGTTGCTAAAAACCGAAAGAAAATCTTACTTTTGCTGTTCATATCCATTAAAAAGAGGATAATTAATCATTTTGTACATGATTGTTTGATAAAATTGAAGTTGACTTTTCTTCTTATTCTTCTATATTTTTACAGAAATATATATTCAATTAATATACAATACAAAGGATTTTTTAAAGTTTAGCAAGATAACATATGCTATAATTAAATTGTTTTATTAAACTTCATATAAACAATGTTGCAAACATTTCGATCTTTTTTCAATGATCCTCTTCAATGAACGTTACAAAATTTACATATTATTAATGTGTATAAATTATTACATATTCCATAAGCCTATAGTGAACTTAATTATATAATGGTTCTTAATTATATAATGTCCATTAACTCACCTTAAATTGTTCTAGTACGATCCTGATTTGACAAAATTTTCAATATTTTCGGTAGAAACGACATTCGAGAATTATGGTTGGATGACCACGTACATAATGATTATCAAAAATTGTCGTGTGACATTTCGTAAACAACTTAAGTTAAATCGATCGAGTTTAGTAAACAACTCAAGTGTTAGCTTAATTGAAATGTAACACGACAATTTTTTACCATTGAAAGTAAGTTAATATTTTACATGTTTTCTTCTTAAAATAACTATTAGTCTATATAATATTTACAATCTATGATGCATTCCACGTCAAACCGGATACGTTTGAAACATCACTTTAATCTTTTTTTAATTTGCGAATGTATTCTACAGATAAAAATAGATACGCGTTTCGCGAATAAAAAGGTGAGATTTTTTTTTGTGAAGTTATTGCATAATTTACAAAAACGTTTGTAAGTTGCAAAATTTATAAAAACTCGCTTATGGGAGTATTCAAATAATTATATCGAAACTATCAGTCGTACAAAAAAATGTAAAAAAGCTGCTTTTTAAGATTAAAAGTCTGGCTCAAAAAAATTATTCTAAACTTAACAAAAAATTAACTTCACAAAAAAAATCTCACATTTTTTTCGCGGAAAACACGTATCTCATATTTTTATCTGTATAATAATGTTAGCAAATTTAAAAAAAATAAAGTGATATTTTTTTATAATATTATTTTTCTTTTTTTCTTTTATTTTGAATTGGTCTTTCCAACTTAATATTAAGTTAGCACGTCACGATTTTTTTCGAAATGACACACAGTACAAAATTATCATTAATAGTATAATTTAGTATAAAATGGATACTAAAAATTCCGTTAAGTTCGATTTGATTCTGCTGATTTGGTCTTGCTAGCTTAGAGCTAATAAAATATTCCTGATGCTGTTCCATTAATTTTTCGTCATTAATCCAGATTGGTATAAACTAAAGATCTTAGAAATAAGAGTCCAGTCAATATTCTAGTTAGCAAAAAATGCGTTAAAAATGAAATAAGGAACACAAAAAGAACATTTTTGTTTCACATTTCCATATTCCAAATTAGGCTGCGCTTGAAAGAAAGTGACGTTTAACAACGATCATATTATATCCTTTCCTAGCCAATGAAAATGAAGAAATCATTAGCCAAACTCCCATTTCTAGGATCTCTAGTGTCAACTCGCTTGGAATTACCCGGTATCGTCCGGAATTGTTTGTCTTTTTTTTTTATAAGTTGATGAATCTTTAATCAGATGCGAAATCTTTAGCATGGGAAAGGGAACTGATGAAACATAGTATATACATAATATATATCCTAAATACAAAGCCTGTTTAATTGTGACATAAAACGTTTTTAAGTCATCTTTTAGACGCAAAAAATATTTTATGGCTCGATTTTAGATACTTTTTGTTATCTGGGTACATAATATATGTATATTAGTCAATATAAATTTAACTATACATTTTTGTAAATATAAATTTAACCGAATAACGTTTAATGGAACTAATTAGCATTTTAAAATTAGTCAGGGTTTTAGAAACTCTCATTTATGAGAGTTGATTTACTGTTATGCGTTTCCATTCGTTTCATTTTTTGCGGAACCATTTTTCATAGGTTTTAATTAAAAAGTGCTGAATCTTATTATTTGTATCTGTTTATGCGAGCTTACGACAGCAAAACATCTTTGAAAAGCATTTTTCCAAAAATAAAAATTTAAGACAATCTTATAAAGAAGCAGTTCATTGACATCAATAAACAAGCGCAATGTCGACAAAAACACATTTCATTATATTTTTAATTAAGCAGAAATCATCAAATATTTTGTTAAATTAAAAATTAAAGTTAAATGTACATGAAGAATCATGTTATAATAAACGTTTGATTTCGGACATGTTACACATCAAAAAACAAAAAAATAGTCTTAATCTACAAACGGATGCTGAGGATCTTCACAAGGCATACCGATAATAAATAAAATCTGACATTGCAATATCAAGATTATTTTAATATATTATTATTCTTCAGTCAGTGTCTGTCGTGACAGTAACATATATTTTTACCTCGAGACTTATTTTAAATACATTTATATATAATAATTTTAATTTTATATACACTATTAATTTTATTTCATAACTAACTTTTTTCTACATTATCTGTGATAGCGCTATTTTATTTTAAGCCGACATACTGACGCTTAATATAAATTAACGAACATCTTTTCGATATGAGAAACATAAGACTAGTTTGAATTTTTTCTATCAAAGTGATTATTTGCAAAGTGAGTATTTGCTTGATTTTTATCATCGTACAATCTATTTATTTTATTTCTAATTTGACTTTTTACCAGAATCAAACATCGGGAAATTTTAAACAATCGGTCGTCCAGCCGCTTGCGAGCAACTTCCGTCTCTCTGTAAAACATCTCTCTGATCATTACTATGTACATAATATCATCCATCTCTTCGACTGGGTTTCATCATTGTAACATCACTCGTACATGTATAATTTTTCTTTCGAATATCTAAAGAGGGCTCAATCGAGAGACCGAAACATGTAATATATATTTGATTTTTAATTAATTACAGAGTATTATATTATATATATTTCTCATTTGAATTTTCATGTTTTAAAATAATTTTTTATATATAACTCTTATATGCTCTATATATTCTTTATATTGTGTCTGTTAAATGTACATATCTCTCTCTCTCTCTCTCTCTCTCTCTCTCTCTCTCTCTCTCTCTCTCTCTCTCTCTCTCTCTCTCTCTCTCTCTCTCTCTCTCTCGCTCTCACTCTTTCTCTCTCTGCTTGAATCTGCTTTCGTATTAATTCCGACATACGAAAAAAAAAGATTGAGATATTATGATAATGAAAGTGAAATAATGACGAAAACTTTGTATAGAGATCAATTTCAGTTGCAAGACTGGCATACGAGGCGTACGAGGAAACACAGATGTCCAGAAAGCGATGAGCGTTTCACTTGTTAGCCAAATTGGACAATCATTCCGTCTTTCATTTCGCGAAATTAATCCGCTAAAACTTGCTCATGCTTTCTTTACTATCACGGCTACGTAAATTATTGCATAATCGATCGCTGGCACGACGTTTCTTAACGCCATGCCGGTGAAAGTCACAGCGTGCGCATATACACACACGCATATATACAATATATCGATACATACGCCTTTCTATTCCTTTCGCCATTTTTACGTCAAGATCTTTGATAACTTAACCAACAAACGAGAATGAATTGAAATGGATTAAAATGGATTCAGATTTTCAAAAATATGAATGTTAAAATGAATGTTAAAATGAATTTTTTTCAATCCTTAATGCAGTTTTATTCATTTATAGGAATGGCATGAAGCATATTTTTATGCTTTTCAATCTAAAAATAATATTATAGTATTTTGTGGTGTGTGTGCATCGTGAATACTGCTTAATTTAAAATCCTGAATAGCAAATGCAGTTTTTTAATCCAATTGAATAAAGAAACATTTTTTTTAAAGTAGACTATGAATACTATTTAATTAAATGAAGTAGAATTCATGATATATTTTTACGGTACTTTTTTCACTCAGTTGAATTAAAACAAAAAATTTCTTATTCATAATTCTGAAATAGCATTTATGATGCATTTTTAAATGACACAATGGATTTTCCATTCACAAGTTTGAAAATCCATTGTGTCATTTAAAAATGCATCATAAATGCTATTTCAGAATTATGAATAAGAAATTTTTTGTTTTAATTCAACTGAGTGAAAAAAGTACCGTAAAAATATATCATGAATTCTACTTCATTTAATATTTGAAAGAGACATAAAAAGAACTACGTAAATATGTGCAATAAATGTTACATATGTAAATTCCTTATTTTTAATTAATAAATTAATTTTGCTTTTACGTATATTTTATATCAATACATTTCCTTTATTATACAGCTAGCGTAATTTTTTGTATAAAAGTTTTAAAATAATAATTATAGAATTTCATGTAATTACTACTTTGATTTATTTAAACTTTTGCATGTATAAAAATTTTTTATATGGAATCCAATCCATTTTTATGGATTTATTTTAAAATACGGATTCGGATAGATTGAAAATTTCCAATCCATTTTCGTTTGCTGGGCTGGTCTTCTTCGGTGTGTCCAGTTTTGCATAGGTGTGCACTGAGAAAATGCCGTAGCAATAAATGTCGTTAAACCTGTACTCGGCATAAATCATCCAATTTTAATATGTATTTGATATAAAATAAATCCTATATATAATTTTTAATGTAAAAAATTGTATTACTTACAAGCTACGTAATCAACATCTTGACAATTTTGGCTCGCAATAAAAATTGCAAAAGTTTATTAGATGGAACAATTAAATTCGTTCTTAATACATTCATTATACGAGATATACATTCATTATAAGAATAATTTAACTTTAATACTTTTTATTTAATTTAATCAAAATAATGAGATAATTGGACTTTTGTGTCTTGGATTAGAAAACACTTTGTATTCTTAATGGTATAAAATTATATATTTCTCATTTCAAGATAATTAAACTTTGCGTTTTGAGAATTAAAAGATCTATTTAGTACTTGAAATTTATTAAAAATTTAAAATATAAATGCTTTACATTGGCGAACATTTGAGAAAGTAGAAATCCCGGCAAAGTTGTTTCATGACCGTAACTAATCTGAAGCTTTGAGGCCAATTATGTGTAGATGTGCTCATCAATTCGGCAGCGTAAAATACAATTTATTGTGCCTATTGTGCGGGAAATACGATAAAGATAGAAAATTCGTGTCATGTGTATTTATTTTCGGGCATATATATCGACGAAGATGAAATTTTATTTGGCGATAATTCAATAGATTAAAAAATATGGAACGGTTATACATTAACAAAATTAAGAAAAGCAGCTAATACTTTATCGCTTTAATAATGACTTTTTAATTCTCGTCTAAGATACTGTCGAAAGATCGCAATTTATGCATATCAGCATCGCGTGTATGCAAATGCGAAATATCGAATAAGAATTTCGAGCACTTTGATACAATTAGCTTACGGTGGCTGCCGTACAAGTTCGTTGAAAGTTTCGTGTCTGAACAGCTAAGAACTAAGGAACGTACTAAGGAACGTTTCAGCCGCTACACTTTCTCCGGCGACCCTAAAAGCTTCAACGACATTCATTGAAATGAAAATGCAACCATAAGATAATATTATACATATTGATGAAATATATTTTTAAAGTAATGCCGATCACCGATTTAAAATCCATATTACCATTTGCATAACGATTGAAAAATAGCGATAAACTCTTAAGAAAATATCTTTTGATCTCGAAAGATTAAACTTTGCATCTACGAATCGTGCAGATAATAGTCCGAATGAGCGTTTAAAACAGAATTGTCAATTATATGTATTTTATCGATAATGAAAAGCTGTGTTTTCATTCAGTACAGAAAGAAGGACTTCAAAAAAAGAATCGATTTTTGCCCAAAAAGGTGTGAGCAACGAGAATAGTTTTTTTTTTTGTAGATTTTGATTTCTTGGACACGATAAAATTATTATAAGTTCGTAGCGTTTAGGGAATACCTCGAAAATTGAACACAAACATGATGTATTATCAAAATTTCAATAAATGCATCATTTGCTCAATTTTCGAAATATATCCCAAATATCACAAACATTTTAATAACTTTATTGTATCTAGTAGGTCAAAACCTACAAAAAAACACTATTTCTTTTACTTATATCCTTTGGGGGAGAAAAATTGACTATTTTTAATTAACATCCTTCTTTAATATTGGAAGGTAAAGATTAACTATTCATTTTGAGTGTATATATTAAAAGCATTAATAATTAAATGCTTTTATTGAACATTGAAAACATTTGTTGTTAATACTTAAAATACTTTTAATACTTAAAATTTTAATATTGATCAAAATAAACAGTTAGTCATTACCTTCTAGTATCAAATTTCTGTAATGATTCTATGCGCTTCTTAGTTGTTACAATGACGAATTCTATCAAAAAATAACTTTACTACACTTCGCTTTCGTAAAGATTATTATACACTTATAACAATTCAGATTAGTAAAACGTATGTAATTGTAATTGTACTAAGAGAACAAAGGTATCAAGAGGTATGCTATACTAAAAGAAATTTGGGTACTTGGGAAAATAGAAATAAAAGTCGTTTCTGGACAGAATGCGATATAATTTCTTGTATGTATATGTATAACGTAAAAAGTTGTGTACACGCTTCTATTGATGCTATAGCTATGTATAAATGTACAGATGCATACGAACGTAAGTACGTATGTAAAACGTACTCAATTGATATTAAACCGCTTAACGATTTAACAAGAAAGCTTAAGTACAAAGCACGACAATTACAGAACTTGTTACATCTCGTGTTGCTATACAACTATTTGTCAATACGTTTATCTTTTCATCAATCCAGTTCATCAATTGTAAACGCATTTATATAAACAATATGACAAAAAGTATGATCGTACATAGCTTAAATCAGTCGTAAAACGTGTGCCTGTTGAAATAAACGATAATGAGCGTTTACTTAAACGCTTACACTACACGTCTACGTTGGCACTGTTACTCATAAGAATGTTGGCGAAAAATCTCCAATATTAACAATAGCAATTTTATCAAAACGATGCTGAATTGCTCGTGTAATTAAACTTGGATATAATTTGCTTAGCAAAGATTTTATCATAATGAACTGTTTGCCCTAATGAGAAAAATTCTTATAATATATATATTATATAATATATTTAAAAACTTATAGTTTAAATTTATTAAAGATTTCTGAAATGCCTCAAATATTTTTATATTTTATAAATTTTCTTCAGAAATTGTAGAATGAGATTTTTTAGAAATTTTAAAATATTTCAGAATTCTCATGAATTCTAGAAATAATGTAATATTTTCTCATTACTTCTGAAAAGTTCCAATTCGTATAAATAATATGAGAAATTTTTAAAAAAATTGTGAAATTGTACAAAAATTCTGAGAAATTTTGAAATTGAAAAATCTAAAAAATTATAAAAAGAATTTTAAGAAAAATTTTCATTGGGCAGCTAAAACTTTGCCAATCACAAATAGAAAAATTCTGAATACTTCCGATATTTAGCGATATACAAATAATTTCTCGCAAACAGTCATTATTCGCTTGATGAATTAATTGCAAAATCAATGTTAGAGATTTTCTACAATAAGCCAAATAACATTTTAATCGTAATTGATTATGATTGGTCAATTTCTTACGGTTTAAGACTTAAAGCTTAAGTAATTGCTTATTGTAGAAAGTCTCTTACACACAAAAATATTTATTATGTTTAACATGGAATATTGGTATGAAATTTTGGCATAGTGAATTGTTATTGTTATCAAACAACATTCAATTTTGGCAATCGCAGCATGTTCTAACCTCATATAATAATGTACGATAACTGGACCGTCTCTAATCCGATAATCATCTGAGAATAACATTGTCGAAGGTTAGATCTCTGTTCTCGCGTTGGATGCCAGATTTTTTAAATGGATTCCACGGAAGCCTTCTCACTACGTGCGCCGTAGTGACGGATCCCGCCGGGCTCGGTTGACCGGAAGAAACTCCAGAAGAGCTGCTCGCCGAGACGCTGCCCTTATCGTGATTGTTGGGTTTTCCTGGTTTCTAAAATAATTAATTTCTCTGTCGTACTTTTGCATTGACCGATTATTATTTGTCAGAGAAATATTTTAATTTATAACAATTATTATCTTTTTTTAATAAAAAAGAGAATGTAAAAATAGATAAATAGAAAAATTTATTATTAAAACTAATTAATTTCGATTATCTAATCTCTATGATATTGCTACATAGGATAAAACCGCCCAAAAGTACGTCCTTTTTCCTTCGTGCTGTATAATTTGTATGTATGTACAAGAATCCGAGTTTGAGCAGTAATAAAATGCTGCTTAAGCTATTCTTTATAGTTTGAACTAAAAATTAGTCAATTTGATACAAACACTCATTTTTACAGGAGATTAATTTTACTAAGACCCTATTGCACCAACATTACTTTGATTTTAAGCGAGATACTCAGATCTCTCTCTGTCTCTATTCTTTTTCGGCTTTAAAATGAGATAGAGAATTTTAAGTCTCACTTAAAGTTAAAGTATTAGGGGGGTTGCATTAAAAGCCGCTGTTTTTTCTTTGAGCACTTATTTCAATAACAAAATATATGAATACCTCAATCAAAGTATTTTCCCTCGGAAGCTATGACTTTTTGCCACTTTTCAGGCAGAAGTTGAATTCCACGACGAAAGAATGATCTGTCTTTTGAATCAATCCATTCAGCAACCCAATTTTCGACTTCGCTATAATTATGGAAGTGTATATCTTCTAGAGCATGTTGCATCGATCGGAACAGATGATAATCGCTTGGTAAGTCCGGAGAATACGCTGGGTGCGAGAACCTCCCATTCGAGATCCATCAGTGTTTGTTTCACGGCTATAGCAACATGCGGCCGAGCGTTATCATAGAGTAAAATCACCTTTCGACGATTTGATGCAATTGATGGTCGTTTTTGCATCAAATTATCATTCAAACGTTCCAATTGTTGTTGATAACGCTCGGCGGTGATTGTTTCGGTTTAAGCAGCTCATAATATACGACACCCTCCATATCCCACCAAATACAGAGCATTGCTTTGTGACCGTGAATATTTCGCTTTGGAATCGATATTGATGGTTGACCAGGATCAACCCATGATTTTTTGCGTTTTAGGTTGTTGAAAAAGATCCATTTTTCATCGCCAGTCACGATACGCCACAAGAAACTCTTCTTGTTATGCTTTACAAGCAAAGAAATTGAGATGTTTAAACGATTGGCAATGGCATTTTCGGTCAATTCATGTGGCTGCCATTTTCCTTCTTTCTGAATCTTTCCCATAGCTTGTAAACGTCGTAAAATAGTTGATTTATCGACTTTGAGTTGTTGAGACAATTCTTTGAGTGTTTGAGCTGGATTTTCTTCCAATAGAGCTTGCAGTTGTTCATCTTCGAATTTTTTCGGTTGACCTGTTCGTTGTTTGTCGTGAACGTCACAATCATCACTTTTGAATCGTCGAAATCAGTCTCTACATACAGTTTCCGATGGAGCAGATTCATCATAAATTTCCGCAAGCAATCGATGAGTTTCAGCTGCACTTTTTTTCAAATCAAAATAGTGTAGAAGTACACATCGGAAAAACAACTTATCACGTTCCATTTTAATTCAGTTATAGAACAGCACATATGTAAACAAGGATGACGTCTGTTGACTGAATTTTAGTAGGAAATGTTCACACTTCAAAATGATATAAGTAGCAAATGTCTGTGACCATAGCATACGCAACTACTGCCATCTAAACGTGAACAGCGGCTTTTAATGCAACCCCTAATAACATTGGTACAACCGGGCCTAAAGATAAAAATGCGTACTCTTGGGCAAGTGTCTTCTCGAGAGTACACACTATTAAAAAAGCATCGGTTATTGTAAAAAACAATGTTGATTGAAAAGCTTTTATTTTTAATTAAATATAAATTTTTATAAATACCTGAAGTATTTTTACGTGAAGAGTTCACATAAATAAGTTTTCGATCGACGGTCGATATCCCAGCGCAATTGATAAGGGGCCTAGAGCCAGCTGCTTTGGTACCAGGGCCCCTATTCTTAAAAAATATCGCATACGTAAAACTAGGGAAATACTATAGTATACGTATCGTATACTATAGTATTTTCCTAATTTTATGAATGTGATACCAGAGAGAAACTTGAGAGAGGACATGAAGGCCTTTTTCCTGTAACCAAAAAATGCCCCCGCGTACTACTGTCCTGTGAAGAAGTGGACGTAAACAGTTACACAGCAATCTATTTCCTTTTTGCGATGCTTTTGATAGAAATAAATCGTTGAAATTGTTGAAATAAAATTTATCAAATTAATAGAAATTTCAACAATTTCAGCGATTTATTTCCATCAGGAGTACTGCAAAAAAATAGATATTGCTGTGTAGTTTACGTCTACTTCTTCAAAGGACGTACAGTAGTACGCGAGGGCATTTTGCGGTTACAGGAAAAAGACTGTCATGTCCTCTTTTAGATTTCTCTTTGGTGATACTTTTCAAGAATAGGGGATCAGAATTCAATTTTCACCGAATTTAAGATACAAATACAACCGTTACAAAATACATGTATCACCGTTATCTACAGTATCATTGTTTCTTACGAGCTCGATCAAGTTTTCAAGTGCGTACTTTTTGCGGACATCACGTTACTTTTTACTTTTAATAATGCAAATAAAAAAATTATTACAGATATAATATATTAAGTAAATACTCGTATATCACTAAATACAAAAAAGGCATTTATACACATAATATAAATGATATTACATACATAATGGTATTATATACAGACTCATAAAGTAACAAATTAATGTAAAAATCAATTTATTCGTGACAAATATAGTAAGAAAATGATCAAAATCACAAAATTTAATATATCTCCTTATGCTCTGGATACAATGCGAAGAAATAGCGATAGCGATAGAAATAACACGATTTCAATCTATCAGAAACTGTATTATTCCATTGTATCTGATTTCTGATAGGTTATCATGTTAGAAATCATGTTATTTCTATCGCTATCGCTATTCCTTCGCATTGTGTCTGGGGCATTATTTTACTGCAACGATCACAAGTATTTTTTACATACATTGGCTAACCAAAAAGGTATGTTCTGTGTGAGTTACAGATGTTGCAACTATCTAACATAGTTGTGTCGTATCCAGTAAACAATAATTAAAATGTGAATTAAAATGGGTTAACATTTTCAGTACGCATTCGCGAACATTAAAATAATTTCTTTTTCAATCCAAATGTATTTTTATTTATTTAGGAATTTCATGAAGTATATTTTTATAAATATATTTCTGATAAGCGTATTTCTGAAAATGTTTCAATCTAAAAACAATGCTAGCTTTTTTCTGTGCGTCGTGAATACTTCTCAAATCAAAATTCTAAATAGGAAATACAGTTTTTCAATCCCATTAAGTTCAATTGATTGAGAATCTAAAAATATAATTTTTCTTACTTAAAATACGCGAATAGATAAAATATTCGAATAGATAAAATTTCAATCCATTTCAATTCATCCTCATTTACTGGGTAAAGTTTAATGCATACTCTTTAATGATACGTATTTTTGAGCGATCTTACCCTATATTCTTTAGAGTATTCTTATCTTAATTAACGTGTTCCATTACATTTTTTATTGGAATATTATTAGTTATAAATTTTATCATTTACCTTTAAATAATTCCTATCCATTGGGGTGACTAATTTCAAATTTATAAAGTCACCGCATTGTTTTATCATCCGCACGACTTGCTCGTGGGATGCCCACTTGACGTCTTTTTCGCTGATGCCGACTATGAAGTCACCTTCCTTCATTCCGCCCACCTGGAAAAGAAAGTTTTTATTCATATTATTAGGTATTTGTGATCGTAATTGCAATTAAATGTATTGCATAATTACAAAAAGAAAGATTGACAACTGGGCAAAAAATTTCGCTAAAATTATTCGTTTTTTAGAATATTTTCATCGCTGAAAATTTGTTGAGATTTCATTAAATGTGAATTTTTCAGGTAACATACTGAAAAATCGCTGAAATGAAACTGAAATTTCTTCGAAATTTTGCTGAAAATAAATTTTTCTAAAAATCATTGAAATTAAACAGAAATTTTTCTGAAATGCTGAAATTTCGCTGAAGTGTTCCAAAACATGGAATAATTTCAGCGAAATGTTTTTCCACTAAAGTGAATATATTAGATAATAAAGATCGTGTTACCCCGATAGGCAAATTGTGGAAATATTATACAATAAATGGCATCATCCTATATTGGGGTAATAGATTATCTTACATCCGCTAATGAATTGTGATCAACGGCTGCTACTATCACCGGAGCATCACCCCGTACACTAAATCCAAAACCTTCGCCGTCAGGGCCTCTTTGAAGTTGTATCAATCGCGGCGCGGTCCAATGACGTTTGGCAGAAAATATCGCTACAGGTCCCAACGACTTGAAAAGGTCGTCCACTCCGTGTTGTCCAAAATCAGGATGAGTGATGCTAAGTTGAAATTTTGTCGAGGCTACATTTGCAAACAGAAAAGAGCAAAATAAAAAATATGCATTTTAATATTATGATTTATTTTCATCGAAAATCGGAAGAGACAAAAATTAATTATGTTTTGATTAATAAGTTTTTTTACAAAGTGTCATACCGATAATATCCGGTGGATCCAAAAGTTCTCGAAAATCATCCTCATTACCAAATCTATTATAGCTTTCAAACGTTGCTTCTTGAGCTTTCTTCAGAACCTTCGCTAGAGCTTGTTTACCCTTCAGCTCGCGGCACATTCTCTGGAGGCGTTGACTCTCGTCATGCAAAACAAGAGCTTCTCTGAGATGTGCTTTGCCTGTAATAAGAAATTCTGTAATAAGAATTCATATACGTCCCTTACTGAGAATAAATAGAAAGAAGAAATGGCGATGTAAAAATATCATTTGTTAGTATTTTAAATCAATGTTATTTATATAAAACAAATTTCGCGTAAATGTACCCAATAATTTCCTTTCGTTGTCATCTCTGGGAATAGTTGCGTCCAATTGAGTTTTCCCGTCGCTCTTTTGAATATGCTCCAATGTGAGTTTTGTTTCCACGCGAAATTCAGCGATTGGTCTGTCCAGCAGACCAACAGCGATATGCTTGTGAGCGAGGGCAAGATGGTGTTCGCGCTTCACTAGTATCAACGAGATCCACGTTTCCGGAACGTAATCACGAACTGGCTCGCGTGATATCAATCCGTGGACATCATTGTATATCGCCGCAACCTGGATTAATCATCTTTATAATTCACTTGTACTTATTACACCGATAATTGTAAGACGCAGAAAAATTGTGAAAAAGTTTTTTCTTTTTTCTTTTCTTTTACCTGAGCTGCCTCTTGAGCAAGATCTAAACAAACATCGATGTTTCTGCTGTCCTTCGATTGAAGCTCCAGTTTTTCAAAGAGACACTCCCTTGCCTGAGCCTAAAATGCGAAATGAATTAATCGTTAATAGTATTATGTAATACATAATATTAAAAAATATTAAGGGATCACTAATTATAAGCAGCGCCGTTTCAAAAATTTATTGCGTCTGAATGCAGAGCGTCCTACCTCCCTTTTCTATCGATCCAAATAATTCATATCAATTCACTAAATTCAAATGAATACTATCACGGCTATAATCAACATGAAAATCGTCGCGCGGATGTACGATTATTTTTGTAAAGACATGTCGTCGATTGCAAGGATGCGCTGCCGTTGTATCCCAGCTTGAAACGGCCCTGATTATGTGATAGAATAGTTCTTTTTATGTGAACAACTGTCAAAACAAACAATAAAGTATAAGACTAAAGCGAGAACTTACAAGCATCAACTGTACCAGCATCTCCAGCATATCTGGGCCCAAATCCATACTTGGTGCATTTGTGAAATTCTCATGGATATACCGAAAGGTGCCAGCCGCTCTGAGAAAAGCGTCGACTGCTTGGTCGAGTCCTCGAGCGGTCAGACGATCCTGCTTGGCAGCCAGTTGCGTATAAAGCGCACCGGCATTAAAAAGAATGGATGCCTTCTCGAAGGCAACTGTTCGTTGACAACTCGGTACTCCTGTCAACGAATCGAACCATTCAAAATAGATGCCAAGGCTTCTGTCAGGTGGAAAGAAACGTCTCTCTATGAAATAAAGCTGATTATAATAACGCAGGAGTAACGCGATGCCTGCTGAATCTCTGGTCGGTGTCCTTGTAGCCTGCGAATATAAAATAATAAAATATTTATTTATATAAAGTTTCTCTTTATAATCGGTCAAAGTAGGATCTTAGTGTTTAAATATTTCTTATATAAATTTATATACATATATATGTATTATAATTCTGCATATTGCGCGCCGAAATCTATTTCGGTATTGAAACATCATCGTGAGCAAAACCAGAATAGTAATATCACTTTATTAAATTTGCAAG
This sequence comes from Acromyrmex charruanus, assembly GCA_017607545.1. Taxonomy (NCBI): domain Eukaryota; kingdom Metazoa; phylum Arthropoda; class Insecta; order Hymenoptera; family Formicidae; genus Acromyrmex; species Acromyrmex charruanus. The sequence continues at coordinate 1,620,591 of JAANIC010004352.1, forward strand.
CAATTTAATAATCTTTTTTATCTCCCTCCCACCCCTCCCCCCTCCTAATAAACATCTTTATAAGAATATTAATAATCAGATGTTAAGGAGAATCTTAAAATTTGCGAATAATTTATTACAAAAAATATTGCCTCAGGTTTGCTAAGGTTTAAAACTGAAACTCACGATTTTTTTTTTCCGGGACAGGCGTTATACTAATTCAACCGAAGTTATTTTTTGCAATAAATTACTTGCAGATTCTAAAATTTTCGTTGATTGCTCAGATTATTATCTGATTATTAATATTCTTACAAAGATGCTTATTAGCATAAAAAAATTATTAAATTGCTTGTAAATTTAATAAAGTGATTACTACTCTGGTTCTATTTATGATGGCGTTTCAAGACTGAAAAAGATTTTGACACATAATATGCAAAATATAAGAATTTTCGTATTTAATTAGATTTATTTTCATCGGTCTACATTCGTATTATATTGTCTCTTTTTATGTTCATTAACTTAAATTATGTATATTTGAAATAATATTCAAATCATCGAAAATTATAACAAAAAAAAAGCAATTGGACAATCTATGCAAAGTTCTCCATAGAAAATTTCTGAAATATGTAAATAAGAAAGATAAAAAATTGTATATTTTTTGTAAGTTCTGTAGAAATTATTACTGCAGAAATTATTATGGAATAATATGGAGGAAAAACATGCATTATTTGTTTACCTGTCTGGTTTCCATCAAGTCAGCTATAGCTTCTTCATAGTTTTCCCCATCTTCGCTATAATGCTCCAAGATGAAATCCTACAAGAAAGAAAATAAATAATAAAAAATTCATCGTTTATACGGGGTGATCAATAATTCGTGACACGTACACGTAGCACGTGGAATCAGAAAACATGATTGACAATGTTAAATCGATATTCTCATAGCAACTACGAAACTTTCTTGGTTAATGCATGCTCGAGTTTCTATTCACGATATTTGCGATTTTCCTCCGTGATTCTCGTTAAAGTGCGTTAAAGTTAGAAGCTAATGCAAGATAAAAATGGTAAAAATCACTCTTGAATTAATACGGAAACGTTCGGAGCATAATGAAGGCGAAATATCGACATTGGAAGAAATAGCTTTGCACCAAGAGAATATCGATAAAATTCAACTGATAGACAGACACTGCAGAAATCTCAAGATCCTCTTATTGCAGAATAACCTCATATCAAAGATAGAGAATCTGAATATGTTGAAGAGGCTGGAATATTTGAACCTGGCCCTCAATAACATCGAGGTTATTGAGAATCTAGAGGGTTTAGAGAGTTTAAAGAAGTTAGACCTCACCCTCAATTTTATTGGAAATTTACAAAGTGTAAAAAGTCTCAGGTATTTTCCTTTATAAATATTAGACGTTTTCTAATTTATCAATTGATCAATTGCATTATGCGCAAATGTAGCTTTTACGGAATAAAATTATGTTTGCGCACAATGCGATTGATCAATTGATGAATTAAAGAACTTATTGCCTTATATTATTATGTGATATTTCATAATTATTAGGATGTATAAATTATATGTAGATAATTTCTCATTATTGATATCATAAAATTCATCGGTTAAGAAATATATCAAATAATTTACCCGATTAGTCAAGGTCCAACTATCAAGATCAGTCAAAGTTAAACTTTGATCAATTGTGCATTAATTGATATAATTTTCACATTAGACACTATTATATAATTTTAATAGAATTATAAATCCCTTTCGATTCTCTCTAAACTGTGGTTCATGTTTTACATAGGTATAATGAGCATTTGGAGCATTTGATTTTAATGGGAAATCCGTGTACGGATTACGAATACTATAGACAATATGTTGTGGCGACTTTACCGCAATTGCAAGAGTTTGACATGCAGGAGATTGAAAGGTCGGAACGTATTAAGGCATTGCAGATCTATTCGCGAGCGCAAGATGATGTTATTGAGAGCTATCGGCATTACGAGAAAACTAGAATAGCTCAACGCATTCGTCGTAATGCTGAACATGAAACAATCAATCAAATGGTAATCAAATAAATGGTTATTTCCAGTATTGCTATCGCCATTATGCATAAGTGTCTTTTAAATTATCTGCAGTCTGCTAAGCATGTAAACAGTTATATTGTAGATTCATTTACGCATGAAAAATGCAAAGATGAGCGTATAATATTTTTCTTAGAATATTACAGAGGAGCAAGCGAAACATACGAAGAACGAGCAAAGCAAAAATATGAATACAGAGCAGGATGGTGAGCTAGAAGATGAACGTTTTTGGAAGCAGCCTAGTTATCATACGCCGGAAGATAGAATCATTATCGCTGAACGATTTATGAAAAAAGAAGAGAAAAAGCATTGTATTTCGGATACGAGTAATCATTCAAAACGTGTGCTGAAATTATTCGCTCCAGACGGAAGAGCATACAATATAAATCAAGCAAAAGTGCCATTCAGATTAAACGATGAAAGCAATCCCGATTTTGTTGTTCTTGAAGTTTCCGTTTATAGGTAATCATTGATTAATACAATTACATGAAGTTTCCGTTTATAGATAATCATTGATTAATACAATTACATGACAAAGGAAACCTGAAACGATTTGTTACAATTTTTTATTAGGATCTTTTTATGGACTAATGTATATATTTAAATTAACGAATATTTATATAAGCATTGATCCAATACATCTTTAACTATCCAATACATCTTTAACTTAAATATAGTCTATATTTTATTTTGTATCAATGTTTTTAAATATTTAAAATTAAAATTTTCCATTAATAAAACTGCAGATAAATTCTAAGAGAGAGAAGGCAAGTTGTTATTGACAATAAAATGTGACAAATTGTCACATTGACAATTATCTCAAACATGTATACATAAGAACATATTCAAGATTATGATGAAATCAAATATAAAATATTTCATACAAAATATTTATTTTAGAATATAAAACTAAAATTTATAAAAATATATTAATCTTGACAGATTTGTCTTGAATTAGTTATTAAATTAATATCTATCTATCTCAATCACTAAAAGAAATAATTAGTTTATCAATTCTAAACATAGCATAAATTCTTACATTGTATCAGGCCGGGTTCACACCTTAACGGGAAAGCGGAAAGCGGAAAGCGGAAAAGCGGAAGCCAATCAGAACTCGCGGAAAAACAGACGCAGACAAGCGAAATGTACCGCCTACTACTACTGCGAGTTCCGATTGGCTTCCGCTTTTCCGCTTTCCGCTTTCCCGTTTCAAAGTGTGAACCCGGCCTCAGTCTTTCTCAATCGAACTATAACTAACGCTTAATTCTTTATTCTTCATTCGAGAAAATACAAATAAAAAACTAGTATACGTATCAATTCAAATATATGTTATTGTTATTATAACTGCATGTACATAAAAGAAATATACAAAAGAAATAATAACATGCCTTATCCAATAAAACAACTAATTCATAGAATGAAATATTTACTTTCAATAGCAAAAAATCACATAAACAGACAGTTACAATACAATTTACGGCCAACTAAGTGAAAAAGTAAAATGTCACAAGTTATGTTTATAAAAATTGTTTATAAATATTGTTTTCTTTGGTAACTAAAAGAACCAACTGTAACAATTTGCTTCTTCTAATATCTATCCTCAATATTTTCTACGGCATAGAGATTTTGAAGATTTTCAAAATTTATTAAACGTACATTATTAATGATATTAACGAATACATATATATATATATATATATATATGTATATAAATCGTATCATTATTGCACTTTTTTATATATGAAGGCATTTGGACACCTTTTACATTGACGTCGACATAAATCCGACTTACGTGCGAGTCACTATAAAAGGAAAGATTCTGCAACTGACCCTACCCTGCGAGGTATCGGTTGATAAAAGTAACGTCCAACGGAATACGACTACTGGCAATTTAGTGATTGCTATGGCCCGATTGACTCCGTGCACAACAATCGTCAGGAAGGACGAATCGACAATAAAGAAGAAATCTAGCGAATCTAAAACAAAGGTGATCACAGTTCGGCCACCGGTGACTTCTCGACGAGCTCTTCTCGAGATCGGTCCACCTACGGTCGTTTATAATTTTCTGAAGATAACCGAAGATTCCGCGAAACAAACACAGAAGAAAGAAAAAAAGAATCTCGAAGATTTCGAGGACAATTTAGACGTACCACCTCTCGAATAAACGGACATGAATAAAAAGATCACATAAATATGACAATGATCTCGCAAATTGATTATTGCGTTGATTTGAAACTTACTTTAAACGGATCCCGAAAGTCAATGTCTTTGGTCTCTTTGAGTCCCAATGGTATCATCGGCATAACGGGCTCAGCGCTGAAAAACAATACCGTTCAATATCGTATATTTTCATCACATATCAGTAAAATTCATAATTTTCTTCGAATTTACCCATCCACATTTTGGTACAGTTCCACTGAACTGTTCAATTCGGCAAGCTGTTCCTTCAACAACTGCAGATTCGAGTTGACAAAGCTTAACTCCAATGCGACGGTCTCTTTCAATTTTCTGTTGGTCGTCGCTCTGTAATGTGATTAATAAAAACTAAAACAAATGCAACTACATGAAGAGAATTTTTTTTTTAAATTTACTCTGAAAATATGATAGTTGTGATACAATAGAATATTAAAAAAATTTTTACTATACACACATCAATAAAATTAACCAAATTTATTTTATACTTTATTGTAGTTTTATTAATGAATGAGAGATTTACATTAAAATTCTTCGAATTACAATGTTGTCCCACGACCAGCATATTTTCAGAGAAACTTTAAGAAAAAATTCTCTCCTTATATATGTTAAGATAGTACACTAGCGAATTGAAAACAGTCAGAATTTCTTGAAATTGAAACTATATTGTAATAGACCTCATTGTAAATTGAACTTTTTCTTGTATATTTTCCCATATATTCATATATTACTTAAAAAATAATTATACAAAAATTATATATCGCATACATTCAATTCATTATTTATATTTATATTTATATTATTATTTATTATTAGAGGGAAGAAAGTATATTATAAAGTATAATAATACATTAAGTATGTTATTATTGTAATAAATATATTATTATTACGCTTATTGCTTGCTTTTACAAACAAATAATCCATTCTTTTTAAAACAAACGCATTAGTACTTATGTTTTTATGGAAAATGTCAAAATCGCATTAAAATAAGTCAATATAAAAAAAGTTTTGTAATTCATCGCACAGTTTATTAACATTTTGTATAATGAGCATTCGCTCTTCTTTTGCAGCTCTCTTGCAGCTTTCTTTAATAGTTTTCTCTAATGCTGGTCCAATTTCTCGCTCATACTGTTTTAACAAGTTTTTTGACACGAAAAGAATGTTCAAACAAGCTAACACTTTGTATCCGAACCCATGTAATATGTACATAAAAGTCATACATACAATCACGGATACTTTTTGTTTCAATAGTTTGCGGAACACTCAAAAATTTCAAAAGGTGAAATCAAGAAATCTTGTGCGAAGCGATAAAGATTAAATGGATACTGAGAGATTTACCTTAATCTTGGATACCAAGATTAAGGTAAATATATAAAAGAGTTAATATACAATTTTGTTTAAAAATTAGACGACATTAAAAAAANTATATATATATATATATATATATATATAAGGTTACATACATATAAATATAATAAAATTATATATTATATAATTATACATATATTAGTATATAATTACTTGTCATATTCGTTATTTGTACATTAATTAATAAAATAATGATAAATTACATAGCTTACTTAAAAAGATTTTCAGCGCCCGCTCGCAACCGTAGTTCCTTGTTGATCTCTTGATTGAGCTTACTTCGCTTGTTCTGCAGTTTTCCTCTGCAGGTCGCTACCCTCGGATCCGAACCCTGCGAACCATGAAATGCATAGTTAGCAACGTGATGTTTCCAACGTATCATATATGGCTCGTAATCATACTATAATCCCGAATCCGCAAAGATTGCTGCAACGATAAAGACTAGTTCCGCTAACCATGTTGATCAACTAATTCTGGTTAACAATTATTATCTATCCTCTTTTCGGATTATAGCTATAATATGAGTAGAAACAAGGCGATAAAATTTTCTTACAGTATAAACTCTATTTAGAAAATGTTCAAAGACGACCTAACAACAATAGATGTTAAGTAATAAATATTAATTAAATTTAATACATTAAAAATTAAACCTATACCTAGTTCAATTTACAAAGTCTTTACATTAGCCGTTTTAGATTTACAAAAATATAAACTTTAACATAATTAAAAATTAAACGTCAACAGAAATAAAATTGGTTGAGTCATGCCAGTATAATAATTATGTCCATGAGGACTAGCATGACTTTAATCTACATTGCATTGTAATTAATAATTTCAAAAATGATAATTGCTCTTTTGATATCTTCACTTCATTAAAAGCTATTAAAGATCCGTATTGGAAGATCAAGTAAATCAAGATACATCAAATACGACAGAGAACGCCATCATTTCGGTCAAAGTTAGATGTTTCGAATAATACGATATGTATTCTTTATTAAACAAATTTATTTTAGATATGATTGCGCACCAATAACTTTCGAACACTTTCAATATAATCAGTCTGAAACGCTATTACTCCCCTCCTAAATTCCCCTTAAATTAAATTAGAAAAACTGTAAAGAATTTATTGCGAAAAATATTACCTCAGCCATAAATCAAGATATATAATTTCGTAATAATTCTCTTCTAATTATAATTTCCCGTTGATTATGTACAATTCTCTAATAAGAAACAAATTGTAAGTTGCAAAACAATTAGAAGAACTGACTGCAAGAATAAAAAGAGAGTACATTTACAATAAAGATGACGGTCGAGAATAAAATGACAATTAACGTTTAACTGTGACGAATAATAAAGGCCAAACATTACGATTACTTTATAAACAATCAATAATCGTTATACAAATCTTATCAAGTATTCGTATATTAAAATGTGATTCATCTGAAAGAATCGTATTCTTATTCTTATTAATTCTGTTTTTTTTAAGCTTTGATATGAATCATCTTCGATATTAATCTTCAATATCTTTCCATAATAGTTTTGTTCAGTATCAAGTATTTTCACACCTAATACAACGTATGATTAATGAAATTCTAGTATATGATTTGTAATAATAGAGTGCTTTGTAATAACCTGAGATGTCTTGATTTAAGTTTTATTATTACATTCAATCTCTGTATGTGTCTTTATATCTCTTTATAAACATATTTAGTTTATTTAATATTCTAGATTTTTTTCAATCAAAAATTCTTTTTTATGAGGCTAAAGATACTATTTCCGAAATATTTTTAATATATGGAAAAGTTATGATCCTTCTTTTATTATTTTTATCATTATATAGAAATAACACTATTTATGAGTAAGTAAACATATAATAAAAAAAGTTTTAAAACATAAAGTTTAGGATAAATGAATAAAATGTACGTGTTAATTTATTATAAGTTAATTAACATATTAACATATTACAATTAACATTACTGATTTGCTTCTAAATTAAGTCAAAATATTCCCAGATAACATTACGTCCAAAATGCGGATATAAAACGTCTTGAAGATGTCTTAAAGATTGCTTTAATCATATTATAAGACGTTTTAATGCAGCGAATTAGTAATTGTAATTTTGTGTTAATTTTTTACATAATATTTATATTTTTTCTAATATACTTTCTAATATATTCATCTTATTAAGTATAAAAATTTAGATGGGCCATTTGGAAAATATGAGTTGTGTTAAATTTAATACAAATTTTCTAATTGTATCTGATAATGATTAAGATAATATTTGATACTCAAAGTCAGTTGAAGCAAAATAAACGCAAATGTATCATACTAATTAATTAAAATTACTTGCGCAAATATTATATTATAATGTTATTGCTCATTGCTATTGGAAATTATTGTATCTTATTCGGATATTACGGAATTAATGAATACAGAAGTTGTCGAGATAGGCAATTCATTCCTTCGTTCTAGTTGAGAATATAAGAAATAAACTTGAATCGGAAAGAAACGCTGATAAATGTGTAATTATACACTAACAAAGTACGAAGAAAATAGAAAGAGAATACGGCCGCGAATTATATACATCGGAAGAAGCTCACGATCGCCGTGTGTAGCCGACTGTCAAGTCCGACTTCCTTTGCTCCTTACCCCAAACCGGAAGTATCTCCTCATAATAGCATCCGGTGTGGCGATTTTCGCGTTTCGCGTATTTAGCGAACTTCCTGTGTCAGCACCGTATTTTCTTCTCTCGTATATCCTTCTTTCGTCCTTCTCGTCCCTCGTAATCTCGCTCGGATCGATCACCTTTGTGTCCGAGGGAGCGCTCACACGATCCTTCGGCAACGGGCAATAATGTACCCACTTTAGCATGATCGCGAATACATCGACAATGATCTTGATCGTACCATCGGAATTGAAACTGTTCTCGACGCTGGTGAAGATACGATTTTTTTAACGTCCATTCATCTTTCTCTTTCTTCTTTTTTCAAATTTTACTTGAAAGTGGGATACAAAGAACACGATATAAACACGTGATGTAGTAGTGACTTGTAAATCATATGTAGAAGCGATTAGAAACTTTAAATTAGCACGTAGATTAAGCTAGATGGAGTCTAATGCTTTATCGTGCGGTATGTTTTTATACTTATGTTATTATAATTATTAATAATTTGTAAGATTTTTATTTTTCTCTATAGAAATGTAAAGCTAAGAGTTATTGCCAATGAAAAGTTTCGTATATATAAATAATCAAAGAGTTTACGGAATCTGCATCGATGTAACACGAAAATGCTATTTTTTAATTTGTAAATTTGACATTGTTCTAACATAATTTTTTTACTGACATAGTTTTATTAACATATATTCCTTTAATAGTAAAAGATAAATAAGAGTTAAAAGAACATCCAATCATTTTCTATTAAAAACAAAAAAGTTATAATATTCAAATAATTAAGAAAGAAATATGTTAATTTTAAATATTCAATTAATTAAGAAAGAGAATGCTAATTCTGGGACACGCTATATATTTATAATGCTAGATAAACATAATTCTTATCAGAATCTTTACAATCTAGCCTGCATTTGTCATCTTGCAGAACTAATCGTTGCGCAAAAAGTCATCAATCATAAAAGTCTTGATGACTCACACGCGATTTAAAAACATATCCATTTACAAACTTAAGATTTACACGTTTTCGGCAATATTAATGAAACAACAATTAACGTATCGTATAATGTTATACCGCTCACATTCATATATAAAACAGTTAAAAAAAAAGATATGATAGTTACATACTTATTGATTCTTTTTTAAATTCTTTTATAACTATTATTTTTTAACTATTTGAACAAAAAAAATTAATGCATTGTAATTGCTTTTACCATAAAAATGCTATATTATCATAAATGTTGGAAAAATATATCATATCACGTAAAATTTTAATATATGTAGAAGCCGATTCGCTTTGCCGAGCATGGCTGATGATATTCGACGATCTAATCGATCCTTATCATCTTACATAAATCGACTTTTAAGGAAATGTACAATATATCGAGATTCTACGCGCATTTTCGGTTAATCTTTCGCAAGCGAAAAGCGCTAAATGAATTAACTAAGCTCGTTTCAAATTTTCAACAAAAACTCGAGAGATGGTCTCGTTTACCATTTCAAAATAAACTAGATGGTTATAAAAAATTGATTATTGAAGAAAAAAATTTTTTTTTTATAGCCTCAATTGTGGAGACGTTAAATGAAGTAGACTGCACTAGTGTTGAGAAATATTAAAAATTAAATATTATAAATAAACCAATGAATTATGAAGAAAAAAGAAAAGAAAAATAGATAAGAGGCAAACTCGTGGGCAGTTTATGCGGTTTATAGCCTTTATTTTAGATATGTAACGGAGGACTAGGTGTTCGCGTTACCGTAATTCCGTTCCACTCTACTTAACAAACCGTCTCGTTAACGCGATAAGTGCGACTCGAAGGTAACGATGGGTTATCCGTAACTGTAGTCGTTTATGCAAACTGAATTGAAAATTCTAAAGGTACGTCTTTTTATACATTCCATCAATATTTGCTTACAGTTTCCTACAGTACTGGAATCGTCATTATAACATCGTGCATCACCGAATAGACGAAAATTCTTAGTTATGGATTCTTCCTTACGTAATGCTTCCTCATGTGAGGACATATCAATCCTCAATATTTACGTTGTGAAATAGTAATTTTTCTATCCATAAAAGTATTAAGATAGAATATTTTATACCGTTTTATTATCTTTTGTTATTTTTATCTAACGCAAAGGTAAGATAAGCTATTGTCTTATAATTTTTTTTGCAATTTTTTAATCGGTGCTACAAATAGATGCTTAGAACGATTTAAGAGCATAAATATATCCTTTACATTTATTATTATTGTTGGAGATGTGAATAATTTGATTTCGTGTACAAAGGTATCGAGCAATTCAAGAGTTAAATTTGTTAAATGATTGATAATGATTAGATAGAGTATTTTATTCGATGTAACACGTCGCGATATATAACACATCGTAGAAAAACATTCATACAGCTAGAGTAAATATAGAATCTAAAAAATCTAACTCGGTCAATCAGAAGCGAGATTAGAAATTACGATCGGTGTTTCTTGCTCTAGGAAATTATAACGTCTAGTTCCTCCTGACATAAATAATTAGTAACTGACTTATCAGTGCTGTTGTGACATACACGCTCATCGTTAAAAAAAAAGTACATACAGAATGTCCCAAGAATCGATATTTCCTCTAAATTATACTGAAAATTTATTTTTTCTGTTTCTTTTTTCATTTATATAACACTAAGTATATTGACAATATGTAATTTTTATAATTCTTTATTAGATAAGATTTGAACCTATAAAGAATGAAAATTAACGATATGTTTACTTGTAACTATCGTTCGAGCAAATCGATCAATATAAAATTTGAAAGGCGCGTCTCTTTACATTTAAATTAGAACTTATGTAGACCATATCATATTATTCTCGATGTAAAATTAGATTTCATAGATGTGATTTCATATAAGTGAAAAAAAATTTCAGAAAACAACCAATTTCACGTTAGCTAACAAGTGAATGATTTCGAACTCTATATTAGACAAAATTATAAGTCTCTTCAATTTTCTCTTCGTGTTATATTTCTATTCTGATTTATCATCAATTAAGTCGATTTATATATATATATATATATATATATATATATATATATATATATACATACACATACACACACATATAAGAATTATTATATTTGAACATTAATCTTATTCTATAATTTCATACAAAAAATTAATCGGTCGCGAAATGTGTCCCATCAAATTTTCGATTCAAATTTTCAAAAAAAGAATTAGTCGTTAATTCAAATTGTCCTGTTAAACAATTCCCAATCGGAAGACGCGTAGGTTTCAGGACATTGCCTGAATATGCGGCGACGCGAATGCATATACTACGTTAACTACGTTGCCGGATGTTATGCGCTAAATCTACCGTAACTCGCGCGTTATTAAATGACGCGGTCTCAGTAATCGACCGGCTAGCTGGTCGCATAACTGTTTGTCGTTTCAGGCGAATCAAAGCCGGTCAGAATCGGTATTGCTGGACTAAATCGGTATCGAACATGCGTAAAGAGCAACGTTCCATCGCGGGATAGCCTTGTTATCGAAATCTCGCGTGTCCTACGCGTGCAATATTCAATTGCATTTGCATGGAACGTTCAATTACATTATCACTATAATAATAAGTATCGAGGGTACGATTGCATGTAGCGTGGTATGCGGTACACGATATGCGGTAAAGTAACTATACTAGGAACAGTGACAAGCCGCGCCTATTTTCACATTAAACTATAAAATATAGCCATATTGTAATTTCTGCATATCTCTTCAATAATTTCTTATTCGATTTAGCAATGTTATCATGATCATTAACATTATATTTGCAATCTCCATGATGAAAACTTCATTAACACGAAAATTGTTTCTTTTCCACCGAATTTCGAAATTATTTCTCTTTTTTTACAGAATACACAATATACACCCGTGTTAATTTTTATGCCGACCAATTTTTATGCCGTGTCGCCGCTTGTTTCTTTTCTCTCTGTTACATATATGGGGTGCGCAAAAGCGACACGAGCTAATGACAAATTAACATTTGCATGAATTTTTTGGGCCTTTATCCTTGAAAAGAAACGTATTCAAAAAATTAGGAAAAAATTATAGTATATGTTACGTATAATATTTTTCTAGTTTTTCATATACGTTTCTTTCCAAGAATAAAGGCCCTGCAAGAATAAAGGTCCTGGGCTTCTATTACGCAGCAATTAAATTTGTGCGATTTTCATGTAAAGCCCATTCTGCAATTGCGTAGTTGTAAGTACTTGTAGTTGTGAGAATTAATCAATCACAGTCAAATATTCGATTGTGATTGATCAATTCTTACAATTACATCCACTTATATCAACTACGCTTATACGCAATTGTAAAATGGACTTAACAAATAACAACACGAACTTTTGCGTTCGCTGTTATTTCAGTTTCATTCATGTTTTCAGAGAGCACAAAATACTAAGAGATAATGAAAAGATGTATTTTTTAAGTTGTCTTTTCGACAAAGCAAAATATGTCTATAAGACGACTTTTAGTTTTATTGAAAAGACAATTTAAAGAAAACATCTTTTCATCATATTTCTATTGTTGTTTTTTTCAGCAAAGTTAATTAAAAGATATCTTTTCATATTACAGAAAAGAGACAAATAAAAAAGATATCTTTCCGTTATTTTAATACACGAGCAGTATGTGGACGCAGTGGAGTTCAGTTTCCCCAAGTTTTGGAAAATATACAGGATAAAATAAAAGATGCAGCAATGAGAAATTTTATCCGTATTCTAATGAGCACTAATGAAATATTTTTTGGAAGCGAATCTTCAAAGGAGATTATGATGAAAGATAGTGGCTCTTCCATACAGGAAAGGTTGCACGAAAAATGTTACAAGTCTCATAAATGGGATATATATTGAAAGTCATACAATTTAATTTAGTTTTGTGTAAAAATTAATTTAGGGTTCTGATGTTAAATGTTATATGTGTCAAACTCTAAAAATTAAAAAAAGTCTTAAAGACGATTAAAAAATACCTACAGAAGTCATCTTTTAATTATCATATAAGATTATAAAAATGATGAGCAGTGGGACTGTCACCTTTTAATCATCTTTCAAACAATTTTGTGCTCTTTGAGGTATTTTCATTTCCTGATATATATTTCGGTAATATCAAAGAACCTTACAAAAGTTGCAAAGCTTTTTTTTTTGCTGTACACAGTAGCTGTTACTCCATAATAATACATTAAAATAGACAATTTGAATAAATATGTACAATTAGAACTATATATTAATAAATAATATGTATGAGAGAGAGAGAGAGAGAGAGAGAGAACACCATTCTGTGCACAAACTAGATAAATTGAATTACATTTTGTTAATTTTTATATACAAATTCCTAAACTAATGCACGGCGATTCTGTTAAAACAATATAATTGCGTAGGTTGACACGTTATTACTTAACATCGCCCACGTTCGGACACGAACATTCGATATTCCTAATTCTTCAGCATTTAATTTATACAACTTCGATAGGCGGCCTTGCCTGGTGAATTTATGAGACAAAGAAGCGTTCGTCAAATAATTGTACATTGAGAGAAAGGATTTTGTTAATTTAACAAGTCACCATACCTTTAACCGGTGATCGATAAATATGTGAAAATAACAAATTTTGTTGTTGTGATTACTACTAGTCTGCTAACCAATAACCAACCAATATTATTAGTAACAGAAACAAACTATATAGAATCTAATTTATCTTTTGGATAAACTTTAGGCTCGTTTATATAGAATTCATAGATAATCGTGGAGTCTTAAGCCGTAGGAAATCGATCAAGCACAGTCTAATATAGGGAGAATACTTGACTAGAATTGGTCAATTTCTTACGATTTAAGACCTTGCAATCGTCTACGACTTTTATATATATATATATAAATAT
>JAANIC010004352.1:1637090-1658742 GCA_017607545.1 Acromyrmex charruanus
CTTTCTCAGAAGAGATACATTTCGTATGAAGACACTGATTCCAATTTAACTGTCAAAAAAATTTCAAAATGATGGATTCAAGACAGCGATCATAGAAAAATGAGATATTGATATATTTGAAATATGACTGTGATTAAGATTCTTCTTTCACTAATGACGAATCAAAAATAAAAAAATTAAATTTATAACAGCAGATTNATAATATAATATATAATATTTAATATATGAGCTTAAATAATTTAAAAATTATAAACCAAATATGAAAATTTTAAGTCAAGACAATACATCCCAGTTAACTAAATATTATAAGCAAAATGTTCAGGTTTTAACAACATGAATAGTATGAGTTTGGAGATGATTTAAAAGGATTGCGGCGCGTGATGGCAAAATAAATCGCGGTAAAATTTGCATAACTATGTTTTATTGAAAACAGTATATTGCAAAATGTGCCATCTTTTCAAAACATGTAATTAGAACCTTTTTCTTTAAAACAAGCCAAAGTATAAGTCAATATTATTTGCTACTTTTTTTTTATTGTCTCGGTAGTCTAAAGGCTTAGGACACTCGCACGGAATGCAAGAGATCCGGGTTCGACTTCCGGCCGAGATAATATTTTTCGCAATAAGTTTATTACAATTTTTTAAGATTAATTTGGAAAATTTCGGGGGATTATTTCAGATTGATTGTTGAAAGTCCGACAACCATATCGGCACGCAATTATCATTTCTGAAATTAATTCATTTATATGAATATATATAATAGTTCAACATCTTAACATTCAAACCGTAGTGGCGCTTCGTATTTAAAGTAATATCAATACTATTTGTTAAAAGTTTGATTTTTTTGTAAGTGAAACATATACATATATGTTTCAGAGGTATTAAATGGAGTAATTTTCGGATGATAAAAAAGTTTGTAATAAAAAAGTTTGTGATAAACAAAATTCACAACGGTGAAGAAGAAACTTCGAAAAAGGCGGACACGATATTACGATTTCGCTCGTGATCCACGTACTCAGTGGTACTTTGGTACTGCATACTGTGAGAGAGATACCATCCGATGTTAAGAAGCCATGAAGAAGAAGCGCGATAACGGTATCTGCCGTGAATGATCCCCACCCTCTCGAATGCCGTAGATATGGTCGAACGGGCCAACAAGACGAACGGGAAATAAGATACGTCCACATTTTTCGCAGCCTCTCGTAACGCGCACCTGTCGTCAACGACATCGCGAATGTGGAGAACAGTGGAGAACAAATAGCGATTATAACTCTGATTTAAATATCTATCGATTTTAGCACACATTTTACCACAGCCATTTTGCTCAATCTTTTCATTCCTAGCACAATAGCATAGAAATTAATATATACAATAGCTTAATTATATTACATTAGAAAATCATTTCCGTATTTCTATGGAAATATTACGAGATATATGAGATATATTAATAACGACGCGTCATATATAATATGTGCAAAATTTATGAAATTTATGAAATTTCGCATTACAAATGTACTTACAAGGATACAAACGGATATATAATGACATAGTAATATTCGCTAATAACTCGAAATTAGCGTTCTACCATCGGATTCTACTTCGATACGCCTTGTTCCCAAGAATCACATAAAAAATGGACTGTAAAATTTTAATACTACCCATGGGGGAAAGTCCAAGATTATCGAAGACATAATGTACAACTATAAAATTCCGGATCTTTTCCTGTGAAACCACAACTGGCATAACGTTACAAGCGGAACCAGATTCCGCGGGATGTAGTTTTCCCTCGCTGCATGCTATTGAACATACACAACTACTTTTACCACATATACGACAGGAATGTCTAATAGTGCACGCGTTTCTCATTGAGAGACCCACTTTTCTCTTCCGGTAACAAGGGCACGAGACTTTTTACGCAGAAAAAGTTGCGCTAGGGGTGCTAACAGTGCGCTGTGAAATTTCTTAAATTAGGCTTCACATCGCTTCATACTATACTAATCTATTAAACAAAATTTTTTGTATAAAGTTATTTTTATAAAGTTATTTTTAACGTACAAAAACAAGGCTATTCTTACAATTTTTTTTTACTACTCGATGGATTGATTAATTAATTTCAAGTGTTTTGTACGTTTATTCTATATACATATATATGTGTATAATGTATAATGTATAATGTATAAAAGAAAAGAGTTGTTAAAAGAATAATAAGAAATTTATTTAAAAGATATAAAGTAATAATGAAGATGTTCCTAAAAAAATTGCTTTTTATATACTTAACACGATTTGATTCAGAATGATCAGATACAAAAGGACAAAATTTTCTTTTATTTATTAATAAGTAGGGCATAATCTCAGGTTTTACGAAAAAATTAAAATTTGCGACAAAATGTCGCGTCGGTTCAAAGGTTAATTGTGTATTTTTGTCAAATGACACTATGATAAATTAACTTTTATCATAGTGAAAAAGTATTTTTAAAATTTCAGGAATTTCAAAGGCTCACGCTCTAGGTAGACATACATATATATATAGACTAAAGATATATGCCAAAGTAGAAATCAATCAGTCCAATTTTTAAAATATTGTGTTCACAGATTTTGAAAACATAATTTTTAAAGAAAAAACGCGTTCAAAAATTCAGATATTAATATTTATAATTAATATTTATTATAATTAATATTTTTTTAGTAATTTGTAATATTTGTATTTTACATATTGTTGGAAATACAGGATGGACGTACAAAGTTAGTAAAATCAATTCTCTCCGTCGCGTTTTTTTCACAAAAAAATTTACAAAAACAATTTTATTTTCGCGCGTTTTTTCATTGCGAAAGAAAAAAAAATTCTTGTAAGGGAGCATAAATACCTAACAAGATTTAAAAAAAACTGAATATTTTTATATATTTTTATATCTTCACTTTTCAAGCTGTTCTGCCCACTTAAGGAAATAAATCGTAGGTAAATGTATGTAGGCATTTTTAAATATGCATTCGAAAACAAATTTATGAATATAGGATTATTCTTCATCACAGTAAACAATAAAAATCCTGCGTCTAACGATTAGAATAATCAGTTTTTTCATCGTTATTCTTAGTGACTAGTACTGATTTCCGAGAATATGCCATCTTTCTTTAAATGTCTCTGACACGTCCCCGGATATCGTCGTGAGTCCTAGCTTTGTATTTAAAATATGCGATTAAAAGATACGTTCACATTCCTCTGATATTATATCGAAAACACTTGTATAAAAATTTCAGATCTGATAACGTTGAACACAATTTTTATGACTACGAATCGTAAAGGCTTCTGCACTAATTACACGGAAAAAAAAGATTTTAGTCGAATTAGCTAACACTATGATATTACGTAGATTATGAGATGCTGATCAAAAGTATCTTTATAGACAAAATCATAAATAATGAGGATTTTGTTGTAGCCATTTAAAACTTGCTCTTCTGGATGTACTCGAACTGAAAAGTACCTTCATCTACTAAACTATTCATTTTTTTATATCTGTATCTTATACCTTAATATTTTTATACACAGAATAATGAGATGAATCGATTGATGTAAGGAAGCCACGTAGCTGTTTCTTAAAAAGAATATGTAGTTTGCAAATTGCATAATTTTTTTGAAAAACAATCGTATGTTTTCTTTACATCACTTGATTCATCTCATTATTCTATGTATAAAAGTATTCAGGTATAAAATGAATAGTGTAATATATAGATACTCGTAAATACTTTTCAATCTGATTAGGTTCAAAATGCAACTATGAAATAGCATTAAAGCAAAATCTGTTCATTTTTTTATAATTTTATATAAAAAAACTTGTCATCGGCATCTCATGATCTACAAAATGTCACAGTTTCAGCCAATTCAACTGAAACAATTTTTTTCATATATGATTAATGCTGAGTCATTTATGTTTTTATTTTTTCGTAAAAAAAAAATAGGAGGATGCAGAAGAGTATAACCGGGTTTAATAGCTGGAGATTAAATAATAATAGCCGACGGCACAGTGATAGCGAAGGTACTTGCGAAATACGAAGATACTCGGCTTGTTCAGTTCGCTAATCCACGAGAAAGGGCGTCGCCCTTCGTGTGCTCGTCTTACGTGGCGTAACAGAACTACAGAAGCCGATCCACCGATACCGAGCGGCACGCAGTAGAAAACGCAACCAAGTACGTCCAACGAGCGCTGCGTCGTTGCTCCGCGTCGAGGCGTTTCACGCGCATTTTTAGTCGGTCAATGACTCTGAAGTTGTATTAAACACCGACTACGCCGTAATTGAAATTACGTAGTACTGGAGCTGGAAACGCCCGGCTAGCTACACGTGCGGTTTCCTTCGTTGCCCAGAAGTATGTAGAAGTTATCGAAACCACGATAAACAGAATACAAGGTGTATCCAATCATACACAATAGCGTCATCTCAATTACGAATCTCAATTGCAGTCCAATCGACGCGTTCTCAAAGGTAAACGTCCCAATGACCGGACATATACCTATATGTACACTTACATATAATTTATTATTATTAATCTCAAATGCTCTTTTTATCACAATATTATAATTTATTACAATTAAATTATAATATTAAAAAAATATTTCAGATTAATAATAATAAATTTTGTGTAAGTGTGACCGGACACGTATCTATGCATGTCCGATCACTGAGATGTTTACCTTAGTTGCAAGCGCATGATTCATTTATTACTTCCTACAATTCATTTATTACTTTATTACAACTAAGTAAGTAATAATCACACGAACTCATAAGCGAGAAATGAATAACACAGGCCTATGAAAATAAAGCTTGGAAAGTTCAGTGAGATATAAGATTCGTTTCCGCCGTAATTTTTTCCGCTGTATCTAAATTTGTCTAGCACACGTAAAGATTTTAAGATATTCTAAAGTGCAAAAAAGTGTTTTTTTAATTTTTCAAATTACGATAACTTTAAAATATAAGGATATCTGTTGATTTGGTCAATAGATTTGAATTCTTCATGAAAAAAATCTACAAAAATAGAAGCAGATACAATATGATGATTTATATTTATTTTTTATTCGCCATATTGCATTCGTCATTTTACACTTAAAAATTCTGATTCTAAATTCATAATTAGTGACCCAAAAAACCTTTTAATACAAAGTGTCAAAAAAATTGGCTTTATAAAGCGTTCGATACGCTTATATACTAAAAAAATATAGAATTTGTTAATACAATTTATTCTTGCAGTTATAAATATATTTAACTTTTTGGAAAACATGCACTTCTATAGATTTTTTTCTGATGAAGAATCCAAATATATTATCCAAATCAACGGATATAATTCTCACGTTTTAAAGTTATCTGAAAAAGTAATCTGAAAAACTAAAAAAAACGCTACTTTGCACTTTTAGGTTAGAATATTTCAAGATCCTGATGGTGTTAAATAAATTTTGTGATCAGATTCCGACGTAAAAAAATTACGTCGATAAATCACTCTTACATCTCAGTGGACCAAACATCACAGGCTTGTGTAATTATAGATTTTTCCTGATAGTCGCAATTTGTAATCGTCAATAATTTTAATGATAACTTTAATCGCTTATCAATCAGTTCGTCATTATCATACCAGTGGGCGATTCCCACCGTATCTTTAAATTGCAAAATAATTTACACATGGGAATTTATTGCAATTGATCGGATCCGAAATGATTTAAGCACGGGCATGAAGAAAACAGAAAAAATATGTATAAATACAGTCGAGGGAAGGAAGGAGGGCACGATCGTTCCGGTTTACACCTCGATCTACTTAGAAACGGTATGTCTGAGGACTCTCAAGCAGCTTCAAGGCTGTCGCGTCCTTCGCGATCATTGCACGCTCGACATATTACCACACGAAGAGGAGCCCCACGCTTGGCCAATGGAGAAAGGCGATGTATGGCGAAACAGTGTGTGTATGTGTGTATATTGTATATTACACGGCGCATCCGGGGAATTGTACTGAGGATGCACCGAGCGCACATTTAACCTGTCAGTTGGAAAAGGTTGGGTATGCTAGCTCCAGCTTGTTCCGCAACTCGTCCTAATTCAAACCATTGTTATTCGCATAATTTAATGTACACATGTTCAAGAGTAGAGAACCTGATGCGAATTGGTTTTAAATCAAAATGAAGAGATAGAAGCTTCTTTTGAACTAAATGATTGGATATATCAGGGTAATAGGAGTCAAGCACGGTAATTCTTCTGCAAACCTATACGGTTAACAAAACAACTTTAATAATAATTAATCCGCTTACATGTTTCGGCTCACTTTTGAGCCAGAGACATCCTCCTCAGGGACAATATGACGTTTGTAATTACAAAAAATTTTTTTGTAATTCAAACTAATTCATTTCAGTGAGCCATTTCCACCTATTAACAGAAACTATAATATAAAAACGAACTCTATAACAATCTAATAACAATCTAAAATGTATTAAAATTATTAAAAGGTAAATTTGTTAGAGAGAGAAGCAAAAATGATTTATTATAAAATAATAGAAGGTGGCTCACTAAAACAAAAATTCACCTTATCGCAAACACTTAAATTCTATCGGTTTAGTCAAAAATCAGTCTTTGACCATTCAGCGAATCACTGTCAATTATGATGAAATTAATGAATAACTTTTAATACACCTTAATCGCAAAGAAAAAGAAAAAGAAGAGAAAAAACTTTGATATTAATTATAGTCCAGACGGATATCAAAACCAAAATTGAATCTTTAATAATTTAATCTTAATGTAACAAAGAATGTACACTAATTAGCTGGTAATAACAACGCGCTGATATTTATAGTCCGTCTACAATTGGAAAATAGACCTTGGAACTTCTTTTGAACTGTTTTGAAGTTGTAGTTTTAAAAAAGGAAAATAAAGTATTTCGAAGTATTGTGGAAGGGCAATCACGTTTCGAAAAGCAATCCAAATATCGAATGTTATTCTGATAGGTCAATGTTTATATTAAATTATCTGATAAAATTTTGCATAAATTTTAATAATTTTTGTAATCTGACAATTATATGGGTATATTTACAAAAATAGATCAAAATGCAAAACTCTGCAGATCTTTTCTAAAATATTAATTACTGTTTACTCAATTAATTTCGACATAGTATTTCGCCAAGACATTAACAATATGGCGAGAATCATCCAAGCATCATATTTATATTTAATTTAAAAAAAAAATCGTCCAATAATTGAGAAAAACATTTTGATTGTATTTTAAAAATATAAAATTGTGCCTTGAACTCTGCTTATATGTATAAAAGTGCTTATAAAATTATTCCTAAATTATAACGTAGAAATATTACAACATGAAGTATTATACATTCGGTAATAGCTAAATTAAAAATTTTTAAATTAATCGACTTTTCGGATGCATATAAATCAGTTTTTTCTGAAAACATTTTTCAGAAATATTTGTCGAGCATTTAAAAATTATCGGAATAGTGTGTCCTAATTTTTTTCAATATACGCATTTTATTCTTATATTT
Organism: Acromyrmex charruanus; assembly: GCA_017607545.1. NCBI lineage: Eukaryota > Metazoa > Arthropoda > Insecta > Hymenoptera > Formicidae > Acromyrmex > Acromyrmex charruanus. Next base: position 1,644,610 of record JAANIC010004352.1, read on the forward strand.
TTTAAAAAAAGTAAAATATTTACATCTCAAATCGGATTTGTTCTCTAGTTTTTGACAAATATTATTTACCTAAAAATTTTTGTTCTGACAAAATTGTTGCGTTATGACGAATCATCTTACCACAATTATTGTAAAATTGTTATCACTTCGTGTTATTAATGCTTTCACAATTTGTTTATCAGGATACACGCTTGAATAAGCTCAAACGTATCATGTAACTTTATATAATTTATTATTATATAATTATTATATAATTTTATATAATTTATTATGAACCCTTTCGATATTAACGACGACTATATTGCAGCGTTAAACGCTTTCCGTGCACTAATGACGATTATATAGTTTAACAATTTTTTAAGTGTTATTACTGTTGAAAACGTGTTAAAGTATGATTTCTTCCCACCAATACTTAACAATTTACATTACATAGTACGTAAAATTTAACTGCTATACTTCTTCTCTAGTGAAGTGACGTTCGCGTCATATAGTTGTCCCGTACAGTGGCAGCGTATTCAACTGTCCGTATAGCGGAGATATAATGGCGGAAAATAAAGTTGTATCAAAAAGATACAAAGAATAAATATTTGATTTGAAAACAAGTTGTCTTAGACTTCATTACAGTAGTTTGAAAATAGATTATTTCACATATATATATATATACATAGAAATGAAGATTTCTGTGAAAAAAATATATTTCTATGTATATTCTTAATTTCAACACGATTGGGGACACTATTAATTCACATAATAAATCGACTTGTTTCAAATATTATATTAATTTATATACATATATTCTTTACATATATTAAACTTCAAATATCGTAAGGATCGCCTTGAAGACATTTAGAAAATGTTTCAAATATTACGTCGACTCATCTTTTGAATATTTTCCGACTTATTTGGGAGATGTTTAATCTTATGGATAACTTTCAAATTTCGCAAATGTCTTATATTCGTTTTCATCAATGTAGATTAATTCTGATCTCGGTTCAATTTACTCTTCAACTTACTATCTTTTATAATTCTTAGAATCAGAAAAAGACGAAGAGTAAGTTGAACCAAAATTAAAGTCAATCTACTTAAATTAATAAAAATGGGATTAATTATGTAATGTGTTAATGGTAATCGGTCGGTATTCTTGATATGCTCCAATAGTTTTAAGCGGCGGTTATTTAAATACCTGTAGCTTTATGTCTGGAAGTATCAACATCGTTTGTGCGTTCGTTCGCCAGGGCAAACCGCGGGTATTCGAATTCGCTTTTCGATCCGTGTCCTCGCTTTCCCGGTTTTCACGTATTCGGCGTCGAACGTCCTCCGCGTGTCTTCTTAAGATGAGAATAATACACGACCGCCTGTCGACTGTCGTCGTCTTCGACGGAATTCTTTGGAACCGCTAGTTCGCTACCGCGAAGTTCCCGTGGAGTGCTCGCGGTCGCGTCGTTCACACGGTCGACCGGAAGTGCGAGACGACTCCTCTCAACCGAGTCCTGATATTTCAATCCCGATGATTCACAATCTATCGTTCTCGTGGAGGATAAAAATCGCGCACTGTCTACTCTACGCGATGAAAGGCGCAATGTGTCGGGTGTCTCGGTGAGCAGAAGAAAGCGGTGGTGCGTTTCTTCACGTAGCGTCTGGAGAAATATTGGAGAACTCTGGAGAACTCGCGGTCATGTGGAGAACGGAGAACACTTTGGTGAACGGAAAGACGAGATCGGAGAAATTTCGAGATTGTCAGAGATGACGTTTGATCAGCAGGTGAGTTTCGGAGCACGAAGTGGAGCTCGACAACGCGATCGATGCGATGGAGTACGCGACTTCCTGATCGGTGTAGACGACGATCCATCAACGCGGCAACCTAGAGCTCGGCTGGAATCGGTCGCGATCGGTGTAGCTCGGCGAAAGGGAAAAAGAAAGGATGATGAGCAGGAACTGCTAGGGAGTAGGGATGGGCCCGGTCGCGAGGATGGGCCTGCTGTGTAGCCGACAGCGCTACAAGAGAAAGGAGAGGGTAGAAGGAGAGAACACTGCACGTTTCGCTGTGATTGTGATAAATTTCTCAACAGAAATTTCAAACATCCTTTGACATCATTCGAGGAAAATGAGACTGGTATCGTAACGCGATAATTATACGATATTACAGCGAAAGTATAAATTATAAAGTTTAGATTATCGAGAGTGATTTCTAAAGATCAAATTCCTAATAGCTTTAAATTAACGTTTTTCTGATAGAGACAGAAGCGATGTTTCCCATTTTGTAAGAAAATGTGATAGGATGTTAATTTTTGATTGCCGCCAATTTGTCGCGTCGTTAATCAGAAACTCATGATACAAGACAGGTACATTACTTGTACATTTACTTGCAGTATTAACGTTAACGTGATTGCAAATGTCATGCGAACGTGAACTATCCCTGAAATTGCAATGAGGTCAAATATTTCTAGACACACGTAATCATATTGAAAACAATGAAAACTTAAATTTAGACCTAAAATTAAATTTAACCTAAAAAAAATATCTTTAAAAAATATATATATACGCCAGATATATGAAAAAATTATCGAAAAAAGTACCGAAAATTACATTCCTTTTAATAAAAAACGGATACAAAATAAATGCAATTAACCAAGTAATATAAGCCTTTATTAATTCGCATTGCAAATAATTTCTCTATTATGAAGACATATTATCCCTAGAATATTGCGTTAAATTTAACGCAATCAAGTTTTTTCTTCACTATAATCCAGTTGACCATTTTAATCACTTTTTATCTTATGTGTCTTGCGTTATGAAATACTTGGCTAATTGCATTTATTTCGTATTAATTTTTTATTTAAAAAAAATGTAATATTCGATACCTTTTTTATGCACATACATGGCGTACATTTTTTCTTTTTTAAAGAGATTATTTTTTAGGGATTTCACTGCTTTTTGTAAATTTTTGAAAACATAACATCGTCGTCGCCCACCTTCGTCCGGGCATCGCCAGGAGTCACTCGACGTGGCCCGGCGTAGTCGTCGTCGTCGTCCTTATGTGAACTCACATAGGACCTTTTTTATGGAGAATTTTCTAATCTACAAGTATCATAATAACTATATTCTCGTAGAACCAATAGATTTTAAGATATTCGTGAAAAACTGCTTTTTATCAATGACCTTCTATAAAATTTTAGTAAAAGTCACATCGATGAGGACTTTTGAGATATTGTTTAGAATGGCGAAGTAAAGGTCCATACAAAAATTTAACTAACAGCTAAATTTTTCCTCAGATTTGTCATATCTTTGTCTAATTTCCATGGACTATCTCGTACTTGTTCGACGGTTGCGATTGAGTTGAAAAGAGCGACAGATGGTTGTAAGAACTTTTCTTCTTTGAGCACCTTAAAGAAGAATTTGCACTTCGACATTCCAATCTGACTAGACTAGATGGCCACTTTAAGCTGACAACTTTGTACACTTAAAGCCAGAATAGCTTGAAAATCCAGCAAAATCCATTTGTTAAAATAAATTCTATGATATGAAAAATTTGTATAATTTCAATTTGATATATGAATTACGATCTTAATAAATGAACTTTTTCGTTAAATTTCGCTTCATTTCGGGATTGAGTTTCCAATTACAACTCATCTTTCCGATCTACGTGAAAATTATTGTGAAGTTTGGTTTGGAGATTACAATAAAACAAAACTCAGAATGCAGAATCTTCATGTTGCAAATCGAAAATCGTTAGATGCTATGAAAAATCAACATTGCTACTTTGAGATAGGCATTGAGAAGAAGGCGTTCGCGATGATTAGTTCATCGGGATAGATAGGGACTTTTTTGCCATCTGTTAATAGAGCGATCTTTTCGAATATATATTCCGGACCGGAAAAATTTCCGCGTTGAAGAAAAAGGCACCGTGCATTTGCCGCTCCAGGAAATACATACGCGGTCAAGCGATATATTTACGTAACCGATTGCGAAAGAACTAATCGTTTTTTACTTGTCGCACCTGACGAAACGCGTAAAACGCATATTCTGGCATAAAAATGGAATACGCCCTAAGCGACTCGCGTGACGCAAAAATATCGCGCTCTCGGTGATTTTGCAATGTGAAACTGATATTTGCGATTTACGGCACATTGCGTGATTATTTTTTCATATTGGCAGGTTCGCGTTATGGCAGATTAGAAGCGATGCATACAAACAAGCGCATCCGTTCGATTTATCATTCTATGTGAGGCATGTCTATGATCGGTATTCATATAGTCGGTTCTTATTTTAAGAACCTCTTAAGTAAGAGAGTCCTAAGATGCTAATACGGCCCTCTGATTAGCTTATGATATTTTAAGACTGTAACACATACTTAAAACAGTCTCAAATATCATAATAACAATCAACTATGAATATCGGCCTATAAGGCATTGATGTTGTAAATGGTCAGGTCTTCACTGATGACTGCTAATGAAGAAACTGTTCATGGAAGAATTATGTCTCTACAAAGTTAATTTCAATACTTTTCGAGAATTATTAAAATGTATCTACAAAATTTCGAAGAAATATGGTATTAATCTTTGCATTGTTAACGTATTTTTTTAATTACCTGTAAAAATTGTTATATGATAGTCATAATATCACTCATTTGTTGCAACAATTCAGTAAACAAAATTTTTCAGAAAATAAATTTTAATGTTTTGAATTAAAATTTTGGAATATTAATTCTGAAATTTTATTTTAGTATCAAAATAATTTACGATTACAGAGGATGATTAAAAGTATGTTCTTTTGAAGTATCTCTCTTTTTCATATGTTTTCATTCTTTTTTTACAATTAACTCAGAAAGGACGATTTTTAGTTATGTATGTCGTTGTTGTAACAAGTGAGCGATATAATGATATGTATCAATATCCACTCGTGCGTTTTATTACCCAATTCAATATTACGCGAGCAAGCCTTTTTCTGAAAGAACGCAAATAAATTTATTCAAAGATAATAAATAATATTTCATATTTTACAAAGATGTTATTATCTTTTTCATTAAGGATGTATGTGTCACATCCAAAAAAAATATTTAAAATATAAAAATTTCATGGATTGTTCTATTATTACGTCTCTGAATATTTGTATATTTGAGCACAATTCTCTAATTGGTTTAACAATTATTTAATTTTCTTTGTTTATTTTGATTCTTAAACCGCATTTCATAATATTTATTTATAAATTTGAAAGTACAACATTAAGAATTAAATCAAATTTTACACATATATTGATCAATAATAAATATTCGTGCAAATGTTTATTTGGATCCACTTACATATTCAAAAGTTATTGACTTAAAAACTACAGAAAAATATAGCCACATTTTGTTGCAAAAAGTCATTATAAATAAAATTATTTGCTTTTGCAGTTAGTCAAGTTGTGTTTACGGGTTAATATCATCAAAATTTTGTTAATGATATTGGCTGATATTAGCTATTATTTTGGCTGATTGTTTGACTGAAACTTTTAGGTAATATTGTATAACCAAAACATCCTTAATTAACTGTTAACTGTAAAAATTATGTGTAAAAATTTTAATTGAAAAATTTTCAACGATTTTTAACTCTGATTTTTTGCAGGATGTGAAATTTGTCTTTTGTCGACGAAAGAGTGTTTTTTTCGCGAGATCCTTAAGTATGCGATAAAATTAGGGACCGTGGCAAGGTTAACGAGCGGCCATGACGTGACTTGTTTCGCATTTAGAGGCACGAAGACGCGCCGCGTGTCGCCGACATGTGCGATTACGCACGGTGCGACGTGACTCACATAAGTTTGTATCCCAAGGCGGTCACCCCAAGGAATAAGAAAACGCAAGGAAGCAACGTCTCCGCCGTTCGGGAGTACCGGAAGGCAGCTACCGCTGCGCCTGACAGCTGCGCCGCCGGCCGCGCCAGCGTGACTCACGCGAGCACGTCGCATACGCTATTAAAGCGTATCGACTCGATCAAATGTCGCTTCGTTTTTCCATTGTATACGTAGTGTATACTGTCTCTTGCAGACGAAACCAATGCGAATTTCAGAATCAACGGCTGCATTCAGCAGAAAAAGCAGCTTTGCAAATATTCTTTGTAAGATTCTTTAATAGGATTTATACATTTAAGTTTATACATTTAGGCGATTAGATTGAAAGAGGAATTAAAGGCAAGAATTAATCTATTAAAAAATTTTACAATAATATAAAGCTGCTTTTCTTGTTGAATACAGCCAGAGACGGATCCACGATGGTGGACATGGGGACCACGACCCTCAGCTTGGGTGTCTTCTTTCTTAAAACTATTTATAACAAAATGTTATATAAATACTTTTAATGCCTATAAAATACTTAATCACAATTTTAATATTCCAAAAGTATTTTTTAATTTAAGAAACTCCTAGATTTTCACGGCTTAAGGCTTACTATTTTATTGCATACATGACATTATGCAAAAGTCTATGCTGTGACTTGTATTTTCCGTTCGTTGCAAGCGAAAAAAAATTTCATTTGTGACGCGTTTAAATTAAAATATAAGGACAGAAAGGTAAGGAAACTGAAAATTTCTCTTTTTTGATTGTTGACATTTGATGTTGGAAAAATTTTAATGGCAATCCAATAGCATATAAATCCGCCAATGGCTCCAGTCTTGAAAAATTCTTGGATCCATCCCTGAATACAGCCAATGGCTGCGTTTAATAGCAAAAGCAACATGTAATTCTTGAGTATGAGGTTTATGCATTCAGATCCAGTGAAGAACTAAAGACAAGACCAATCATATTAAAGAATTTTACAACAATTGCAAAGCTACTTTTTCTGCTGAACGCTGTCAATGATAAGTCTGACTCATCCTGAAAGACATAAGACTGATATCGCACAAACTTCATAATATTTGATATATAAAATTGCCATTCTTTTTTTAATGCGAAGTCTTTTAATCAATCACAGTCGAATATGAGAAGAATAATTGACTATAATTAGTCAATTTTCTACGACTTAAGACCCTAGGACCGCTATTGTAAACCCGCATTACACTACGCTCTTTTAATGTTTTTAATTAAATATAATTCTTTTTGAAAAATAGGGAAAAATGTAAAGACGAAGTACCAAGAAATCAAAATAATTTAAATACGTGATTCGATTCCACAGTTTTTTTCTACGCTCAGACGTTCAAAGAAAGAAACAGGAAGGTATAATTTCAAGAATAGAAGTGCAGTTAAAGGCGACAGACTAGCGATTAGATTAGCGATCTTCTTTCATATGAAGAAAGAGTCAGCTTGTTCAGGGAAACACGTGCCAGCTCATCGATTAGTAATTGCCGTCACGACGACGTGTCCCTTGATGATTCGTCCCTTGCCAGACGATGTACGTGCCCTTTTCAATCTTTCTCTCTATATAGTATCGATATGCGCAAGATTTTTAATAAATAAATTCTTTCGATTCCCAATCTTTTCATTAATCAGTTTAATCATTTTTCTTTTATTCGCTTTAACAAAATTTTAATTTAAAAATTTGTTTTCTCTTTTCTCTCTTCTCTACCGTTTCTATCTCTTTCTCACATGATAAAAAAATACAATCTGTGTGTTAAGATTAATATCAAAAATTTAAGCAATAAAGTTTTCGTTAAGTAAAGGAATAATTAGGACTCGGAGACATTAATAGAATAAAAGAATAGTACGAAGATTAGCTTCTTTTAGTACATAGTACGAAGATATCAGAAATTTACTTTAATATTTAATTTTTTCGCGCTATAAATTGCAAGTGATATATTGATTGAATCGTTATCTTTCTGATAAGATAAGATCTGAGAAGTGTGGATAAATCATTCGATTATCTGGTTACATAATTTTGTTCCGATAAGAAAGAATTATTTTCTTTTATTTCTATATCCGTGGCATCACTGTATAAGTATCTCACGCAGATAAAAATTCACTGATAAAAATTCGCTGCATAAACTATAGAATTCATGAAATGTAAACGGCATTTCACGAATTCTATATAGTTTATGGATGATTTCATGCGAATATATATGCACACGGAATTATTCGCATTTACGATTCTACATCGTTACCTACGTTTCATATATACATATATATGTTTTCCATATGAAAAGACCGGTACGTTAACGCAATGATGTTTAATAAATGTGTCTATTATTATCTGTAATATAAATAAACGATAATATAAATAAACGGTGAATCTTGAAAATAACGGACCAATGTCCGATGACTTTGACATATATTATCAAAGTCATGGCCCTGAATGATCTTCGGAAGGTTTTACCCCACGCTCGTTATTCGTTATTCGTTCAAAAGTTATTAACAAAATAATTAAGAATAAGAATTTTACTGGACTGTACACTTGAAAAACAAAAATTCAACAATAAGAAATAGAAGTAATGGCCATAACGATCAAAGCTAGATCTTTAATGCTCAAATAATTCAATCTGAATTACTGTATACTATACTAAATATATGTACATTGTACAATACATGCATGTATATCATATTTGTAATCATATTTGAACTGCGCGCCGAATTGATTCTTCGGATTTATAAACGCAGTCAAACTACTGTAGTAATATTACGAATTAAATTGACAAGCAATTTTAATAATTTGGTGCTCAATCAAGCATTATTAGAAAGCATTATTAGAAAGATGTTAATATGTTGAAAAAGTGTAAATAAATTTTAAAAAATAATTAAATTCTGCTATATAAAACAAAAATTCTCTGCTTTAAAATAAATTTTCTGTTTTAAAAACATAAATTTTTTTTGAAAATATTATTTTCTTATATAATTTTTGTTTTTAAAATATAGAATTTGATTTTAAAACAGAAAATTTGCGATTTTGTCTACCCCATCTACCACCCTTTGCCTAGGAAAGTGACCTTTGCGTGGAAAGTCGTACACCTCACATGGCAGGGGGAAAGGTGAAGTATTGAATTATTTGGGATAGTTGTAATTAAAAATATACAATTAAATTTACATTTATATTGTCTACTTTATTTGTTAATAATTTTTAAAAGAACAGCGAGCGCGGGCTAAAACTTTCTGGAGATCACCCAGGGCCTTGACAATATATGTCAAGGTCGAAGTCATTGGAGATGGATCCGTTATTTTCAAGATTTATCAATAATTTTTTTGGGTGAATCTTATAATGAACTTTTAAATAAAAATTGCGAGGATCGCGCCGTGTGAAGTGGATCGAGATCCTCGAAAGAGGGGAGAGAGAAAGAGAGAGAGAGAGAGAGAGAGAGAGAGAGAGAGAGAGAAAAAAGGAGAAAGACAGAGAGAGAACAGGTGCGTTATGCGTCGCGCGATTTCCGGAATGGTAGACGAAGGTGCGGCGTGGTACGCGTGATGGAGAACGTATCCATTCGAGCGTATTCCGGTCGTGGTCGGAGGAGCGACCTAACCGCGCAATCATTGCCCGAGTTTACTCCTGTTCTCGACACAGCAGACGAGCAGCTAGTAGCCAAAAAGACTCACTTTTTGAAAAAAAATTTATCGACAGTGCAATTCCCAATCGATTTAAAAAATCTTTTTTACGTAGGTACTTGTAATAAAATGCTCTATAACGTGATCTCGTATATTATAGGATTGCCGACAGTTACAACGAAACCAACACCTGCTGTCAATTGATGACCACGGTTTTGCTGAGCCCAAGTTGTCATTCAGTACTTAGCAGTAGTTTGCCAATATTGCGCTAGTGTCTGAACTATGATAGCAACCCAATAATAGTCCAGCACTGCCGATTGTAAAACCCTATATGGGATAAAAAGCCTTTTCTCAAACAAAACTTGAATTGAAAGTGACAAAACTGATTATCAAAAGTGATATTGAATATAATATTACACCTACAATATTAAATTTATTACTTACGCCAAATTAGATATATATTTTTAAGACACTAAATATGAATTTAGCAATCAAAAAATTCTAAACTCAAAATGACATTAAATATGGAAGTCAAAAATATTGAAATTATACAATATTCAATAAATTTTCCAAAAAGATAGTAAAAAAAATTTTATTTTTAAATATTTTGTACACATTGTTATCTCGAGAATGTTATTATTTAGCAGAATTTTGTTATATTGTTTCGTTACTGCTAATGTATAACAAACAATGCCTAAGCCTTTTTATCGCGTCATGGTATCTATCTGTCTGCCATTAAAAGAGTATTTGGCTTTTTGTGTGTGTTTCAAGCGATCAAGCGACGCAACAGCGCCAGCGTCGCGACGCCAAATGTATAAAAATGTAAAACGGGCCGTCTGACTGACTGCTGAACGTTGTTATGTATCGTATATGCTCGTGTCGCTGTCAAATTCGCGACGCTATCACTAGCTAATTTATCCGGAGTTTTAATATCGACAAACTTTCGGTTAAAATTACTAAAACTGCAATAAAAAATTTTGCACCTGATAAAAGCATTGATAAACATAAGTTGTTCGATATATGTAAATGCACAGATGACGTATATTCGTTATTTTATTATTTATGAATGTCTCGTATACAACCATTTTCCTCATTGCGTAATTTCACAATTTATTATTTGCGACACAAAGTATGACGTAAATTGAAATTGTTCTATGAGGAAAAAGATTATATTATGACTTATAATGATACAGCCGTATTCACAAACAACATTTCCTTGACAAATTATTATTTCTAAATTACTTTCAATTTGCCTAAATAAAAATAATTTATTCTACAATTCATGTTTTGCAATGAATTTATAATTTGTTGTATGATTAAAATTTTAATAAAACAGTAAGTTTCGTATATATCCTATATCAACAATTTCTTCACAAATAATATTTAATTGGTTTTTATGTCTCAATTTCGAACTTTTTGTTCTCTGGGTTCGTGAAATGATTTCAATTTTAAATTCACATCGAATTTTTGAAACGTTCAAGGTAGACGAAAGTCTGGATCACTACCAATTGGCACTTAATTAAAAAGTAATCGCTATTCACGCTACAACTAATGTGATTTTATCGTTTATACATTCAGAAGTCGAGCGAAAAGGCATGCACGCATTTCTTAAAAATACAAGGTAACAATAGGCACGTGCTCTTTTACGATGTACCTCGTTAAAGCAATTATGCCAATTGGATGAAGCCTAAGGAGGTAAGAGTCGCACGTCGCGTTCGCCAAGGTAAATTTTCTCATCGTTATCGAGATATAAAAGTTGCTCGTTTATCGCTAAAAATTAAACATGTAAGTACAATACACTTTAATAGATGCAAAACATCTGTATGTAAACATAAACATCATAAGCATCATGTACACTATTAGAGAGAAAGAGAGCTATTGAGCAATTAAAAGAGCAATGATAATCCAATTAATTAAGTTAAATAAAATTTTGTAACATTTAACTTTCTTAATGTGTGTTTCGAAATGTAAATCAATATCCATTTCTGTAGGCAGTTTTAAACTGTCCACAACGTGTCCACATTAATGTATACATTTAGTAAAAATTATACACCTTCAGTTGCAGACAAAATTTTCAAGCGAACGTTCGTCGAATATTTTTAATAAATAAATGCAACTGTAATTAAAGTTGTAACTTTACGATATGAAACAATTAGACAAAATGTAATGTTAATGAGTATGTGTGACTAATGTAACGCTGGTATCTCCAGCTCTAGACAAATTTACAGCTATTTTGAATGTGTGGCAGGTGTTGTTATCTTTTATTTCTATGATGATAATGGCTATAGTGCGTCGTATCTTTGTGGAATCTTCCTACAAAACGTCGCGTCGCGTCGCGTCGCGTCGCGGGGATTCAATGCGCGATTGCACTCGCGATATCTCGCGCGTGCAATCGCATATGGCTCGAGTAGGTATCGCATACATAAAGTGTATGTAACATCCGATGGATTATAACAAAAAAGGTTGAATATCACTTATCCTCTTGCACTTATGGAGGAGCGAGTAAAAACATTCTCAACACAAAAATATCTTGATTGAGATAGTGTATCGTCAAACACGCAATGTGAGCGTGACGTTTTAAGATGGGTTTAGGTTAAAGTTATATGTGTAGGTTTTATTTAAAATTTTGATGTTTGAATGAAATTTTAGTAAAATAAAAAACTGATTAATAAACAATAGAAAGGCTTCAGAATAAATTCTTCTAAAAAGATATATTTTGGAATAAATAGTTTTTATTTAAAAAATACTGTTTAATTTTTTGTATTGTTAATTTTCTCCAAATTTGTTCCATTGTTAAGAATATGTTACTAAATATTATAAAAAATTATCTAATATCAGATCTAGAAAATTATTCTGTTAAAAAATTGATTGTGGTTCCGTTTTTCTATTTTCGATATGTTATAAATAACCATCACCCTTGTAATTAATAAAAATTATATTGGTGAACTTTGTGATATCTCGAACCATCTAAGGCTAACTTTTACTTTAGGTGGGGACTCATAAAATTTTTTGGATATCACATTAATTAAAAATGACTTATACAGGATTTATATCGGAAACCTGTTGTGGTTGTTATTTGAATTTATTTCATATCATCCATTATGCCGGAAAATAGTAGTTACAATAAGCTTAATTGATCGAGTTCTTTTATTCCATTCAAGATATCATTCAAAAAATTTTCAAGTCATTAAAATTCTTTTGACAAATGGATATCCGCTAACATTAATTTTTTCTATTATTAGAAAGAGATTTCCATTATCATAAAAAGTTTACATAGTGGTGTCACTATTTCTCAGAAATCTAAAAATATTCAGAACAAAGATCAAGAAAGACGACGCTACTTTTCTATTTCATTTATTATTAATGTATCTGAGAAAATAAAATTTTTTTTAAGAACAAATAAGTTCGACGATAAGTTCGAATAACATAAGTTCGAATAACATATACGAAGGTTAATAAGCTATGTAAGTTTATCAAAGTAAGTTTCAAGGATAAACTTTCAGTTTTGTCACAGTTGTTTACAGAATTAATTGCAAGGATTGCGATGCACCTTATATACGTGGATCAAACAGAATGTTAAAGACAAGAATTAAGAGGAGCATAAGAATCATATTAATTGGAATCATATATTAATTGGAACATTCTGTAATTACTGAGCGTAGACTGGAATTTGCATACAATTTTGATTGAGATAATATAAAATTCTAAATAAAGAAAGCTTTTTAAACAAACGACAAAGTGACGCGGAATTTTTAGATCCCTTATACTGTATACACCACTTTAATATTTCTAAGATTTAATTAATCCCTCTCTTCTTTATCGAGTTTATCGAGTGTCTTATTGTGTCGTTACACGTGATCTCATTAGAGTCTATGACAAGCGTGCTGTCAACATCGCATGATATATCCATCTTTTAACTGCCATGTAAGTTGTTTATTACTTTTAATTTAATTTTCGATCTTCATTTCATTGACTCATGGTTTATTATTTAGTATATTTGGAAATTTAATGAACATTATTGGGCACATAAAGATGCGATTTGACTATTCCATTCAGATACATCTTAATCATAGTTCACATAACGATGAACAAAGTAATTTTTGTAATCTTAAACATAATTTAATGATCCAATTGCATATAATTGTTTAATCAATTTGTATATATTTTACTTATGGTTTTGATGTAATTGCTAAAGAGAATCCTAATCTACGAGTCAAAATGTTAATTAATTGTTATATACAATAAATTATAATCGCAATGACGTCCAACGTTGGCTCTCAAAGGCTTTTTATTTTTATTTAAAATAAAAAATTTATTAATATACAATGAGACTTTGGAATAAATCCTTTTCTGAAAAAAGGAATATATTTTAGATATATAATTCTCGATTTAAAAAAATGATAAATTGTGTAGCTTTCTTTTATTGTCAGTTTGTCTCTTACCTTATAGTAATCATCATAATTGTTAAAAGAAAAAATGATTAATATTTTTGAACATTTTGAAATGTTTATTCTATTATTCTTTAATAGAACACTGTTTTTTTAAAATTGGTTACATTATCTGATTAATTTGCATATTTATATTTAAAATATAAGATTTATAACATTTTTTAAAAAAATCTTCAAATTTTAATGAAATAGTTACAAAGTTATATAATTTTTAAGTTCAATTTTATATATATTTTTTTATCATACTAAC
>JAANIC010004352.1:1658842-1674448 GCA_017607545.1 Acromyrmex charruanus
TGTGTGTGTGTGTGTGTGTGTGTGTGTGTGTGGAGTAAAAATTATAAACCAAATCCTTTCTCGGCATATGAATTAAAGCAAATAAATTATTCTATTATGCTAATACTAAAATAACAAATTAATTAACAAATAAAAAAAATTCTCGGAAAGAAATACATTCTAGACTATAATACATCTCAATGAAAAACATTGTGACTTCTTTGATTGCCAGCCAATCTCTCTCAAATTTATAGCATATCGTATGGAATGCGTTGCTGTAACCGGTTCTACACATATGCAATGAAATTTCCATTCGATTGTCCGTCGCGATGAAATTTTAACATATGTATGCAACATACGTATAGTTAATACATTATATGTTTGTATAATAATATCACACCTGCGTCTGAAGGATACTCAATTATGCATGAGCGTGTGATGCAAATGAATTTTTTAACTTATTAAACTCGCATTGTAAATTTCATTCCGTCAGTTCGTGTCCGATATTCATTTTACATTGATTATACGCGGGAGTTACCGCAAGTTAAGTTTAGATTAAATTCTCTCCTTTTCGCACACGAATTATCGCGTTTGCTTTCATCAAGAGATAAGAGCATTTTATTAAGTACGATATGATATGTAGATACTATACAACGCAAGTAAAACTCATAGTTGAGCAATAAGAGGCGACAGTGTTTTAGCGGTAAACGCGACATCGCCAGATAGAAGCGAAAGTGAAAGTACCACGGGCCTTTGACAGAACGATCGTTTCCGGCGGATCGGATCGAGATCGTCGCGATGATCGCCAATGATCGCGCTCGGAATCCCGAGAATATATTTCACGACACGATGGATCCACGGCGTGTTGTAAAAGCTCGCGCTATAAAAGCGAAACTCAACTAGTCGTCCTTCGAGTGCGATAAGTTTGCTAATTTGAAGTCGCGGGACCGTGAAATTCAATAGGAATCCGGCGATAGTGATATCAACTTACCCGAACGAATCGCGGCCGATCGAAGCCGCCATCGTCGACGACGTCCCCTGCCACGATCGGAACGTTCATTGTAGCCGCCGTCGCATCATATATAATGCTGCTCCCCGTCCTCCTCGATCAAACGTCGATCATCATCATCATCATCATCATCATCGAACTAGGTTCTATATTATATATATGTATAGAAAGCACTGGATGATACGTCGCACGGAGCAAGCATCGTTCATACGTTCACAAGTACACTTTCAGTCATAGACGCGTGCCAACCGATCTGCGAGCTGCGAGCTGTGAGAGCACAATCGAAGAATTCCAAGATCTCAGCTCGCGATTCAATTTAAATAAATTTAAATCGCGACGTAACCGTCAGCGTGAGCGCGCCGTTCGACTTCGCGCGACTCTCGATTTCGTCGGACGGTACTGACAATAAGTTAACTTAACCGGAGCTGACCGGAGTCGAGTGACCGCCGGGCCGAGCCGGGCCGGGGAGATCGATTAACGCGATCGTGTAGCGTCGACAGCGCACGGCCACTGATCCTCCGGCTGCTTCGGGAGTTCGGGCTTCGGGCTTCGGGCTTCGGGCTCGTTGAGCTCGCTCTCGACAGTCTCGACACTCGACTGACTCGACACACGGGACACGGTGAACGGTCGAACGGTCCAACGATCGATCGCCGTGCCGATCACTCCGAATAGGTCGCGTATACGCTCGATACGCTACACGAGAGTATATGCGATAGCCACGTACCACGCGAACACACTCGTGTCACAGACTATCGCTCGGAACTCGGAACCTTCGGAACCCTCGGAACAGTCGGAACGCTGCAACGCGCGCCAAGTAGCAAGTACTGTACGAGCGAGCGCGCGTACACGCACACTCACACACACACATGCACACTGGCGATCACGCGAGTCCGTTGCAGCGGTTCCTATATTAAAGCACAATACACCTTGATAACTTTTATGGGAGATCGGCTACGGTACCTGGATGTTATCTTTAAAATGACTTCAACCCAACTGACATCAATTGAATCGGTAATTAATTTAGGTAACATTTCTTTTTTATTAACATGGATTACAATTATTAGAAAATTCCAATATCGATACACTACTTTGTATTTGAACGATATTTCTTGAACAAACGCTAAAAATAGTTTTTAAAAAAAAATACAAATTAGAAAGTCTTGTGTATCAGACAATATATAGAAATTTTTATGATACTCTTTGAAATTTTGCAATAATAAATTTTTTTGTAAAATAAACGAAAATGAGCGCCTGACAACATGGATCTCAAAACTGACACAGTGAGGCAGTAATATGCCACATATTCCTATTCTTTTTTTTTTACAGGCATTATTTATACAAAATACCTACAAGTGAATGTATATAAGATTTTTTAGAATCTTTTCACTTTTGTACAAAACGTTTTCCATACATTTATATGCATACTTTATGCTGTTCTATAAAATGCAAATATATAATGCACGATTTTTTTATATATTCACTTGTACAAATTTATATAGATAATATTCTATAAGTGGCCAGGAAAAAATAGTGAGAAAAGTAACGACTCATTACTTTTTGAGTAACAGTAACGGTAACGGTAACGAGTTATTTTTACAAAATAATGTTGTCAATTCTGTAAATCTCTAATATCAATGTTGCTTAATAATTAGTGAACCACTATAATTAATCAGAATTTAATCGAAATCATTCATAGAATGACTTTAAAAAATCAAATTTAAATTAATTTAATTGCAGCGATTAATTCAACTGATGGAAACCATATATGTATGTATGTATGTATATATATATATATATATATATATATATATATATATATATATACATACACATATATTTAAATTAAATATATAGCATGCAGGGTGATCCATGAAAATCTTAAATATTTCTCTTATTTTTGATAATTTGAAAAAATGTTTCAGATAAAAGTGGAATGATTCGAAGGGGACATATTTTAGTCACATTGTTTTTTCCTAGGTGAAATGATCATATAGATCAAAGGTCATCTCCACTTTTTTTAGATATAATTATACGATTTTTTTTTTACATAATTTGATTCCAATTATTATTTTGCATGTGAAAATATTAAGATAGAGATATTGAAAAACCAATAATTTACGAGTTATTTTATCAATAAAATAAATTAAATGATAATTATTTAGAATAGGAGACTCTGTCCCGATGTATTGTTTAAATCATGACCCTGAGTGATTTCCAACAGGTTTTAGCCGTCGCTCGTTATTCATTACAAAGTATATTATAGTATATTATAAATCAAAGTTGATAATTATTTCGCTTTGCATGAAAAGTGGATGACTCGATTTAAGCACGGGAGGAGATATAGGATACAGATCGACACAAGAGCGATCAACTTTCTCCTAATAAAGTAACGATAAAAGTAACAAGTCAAATCGTTAACGTTATTCAAATGTAATGTTGTTACTCATTCGTTATCTACTGAAAAAAATAACGAAAACGTGTTACTTCCTGTTATTTTGTTAATATGTATAGAATTATTAATATATTTTCTTACTAGAACTAATTAAGGCTCAGAATTTTTAATGAAATTTAAGAAAGACAGAGAGAAAAGAAAATAGCCAACGCGGATGTGAGTGCGTAAAAAATTTTTTATCATTTATTCTTATCTATATACATAACGTATTATCTACGTACATAATTAGTAGACGTTTCGATTACTTTTTTTGGTCTTCTTTAATACAATATGATATAATAACCGAATAATCATATAGAAGTAGCAACGATGGTCGAGCGAAATTGTGCAAAAAAAAAATAATGTTACAAGTAAAATTCATATGCTATAATTTATTCTGTCACAAACAGTCATAAAGAAGTGAATTTGATGATTATATAGCCACTAGCACTGAAATTTAGGTTCGAGATTTGAAATATGAAATTTGAAGATTTGAGATTGGGGAAGAGATTTGAAGACGTGACTATGAATTCAGACCCAGCCTCTGTATTCTACAACTCGTTATACAGCACATAAAAAAATCAGAACCACCAATCAAATGTTTGTTCAAAATTAATGGAATGCACAAGGTAGCAATCAGATTCCTTTTTATATTTTCAAGCAACATTTTGATTGGTCAAAGAGCAGTCGCCATGTTCAAGACAACTGCGCATCTTTGAAAATGGATTATCTTATATTCTTAGGGGCTGCGCCCTACAATAAAAGGAATAAGGAACAGGGAATAGAGAATAAGAATTTCAACCTATCAGAAATTATGTATTGTGAAATAGTTTCTGATAGGTTGAAATCCTTATTCTCTGTTCCCTGTTTCCTATTCCTTTCATTGTGTGCAGTCCCTTATACCCCTTATACTATGGCTCTGCTTAAAGCTGGAAACACAATGAAAAGCACAGGCAATAGGAACAGGGAATAAGAGATTTCAACTTATCATAAACCATGAATAATAGAATGGACGCTTTCCGATAGGTTGAAATCTTTTATTCCCTGTTCCTATTGCCTGTGCTTTTCCAGCTTAAATTGTTAATTTCAGAGATTTTAAGTTATGTATCTAGACAAAATGATAACAAAATTAACTTAATCTATTGTATTAATAAAATAGTGTTTCCATAAAACAACAGCCATTTTTCATAAAGTTCTTCATTTTTTTTAAACCTTTTAAAAGAAACGAAATAAATAAATAGAATGAAGAATAAATAGAATGAAGTACTTATGAAATATCAATAATATATGTAAACATAATCTACATGTTATCACATAATTAATGCCTACACAAAATATTTCATACATTAACTTAAGTGTAAGAAATCGAATAAAATAATGCTGAAAGTGGATCAATTAATATAGATTTCAATACAAAATTCAGTAATATTTCATCATTATTCATTACAATTTAGGAAAAAATTTCAGGGATGTGACAAGTAAAAGGTCAAATTTTATCAGGGACAGTGATATTAAAGATTACAAGTATCTATTGGATATATGTATATCCAGTGTATTGCAGTAACTGATGGTCGCTAATAAGAATAAAATTAATAATGTTATTAGAAATATCATTTAAGTCGGAAAAAGCATGTAATAAACTAATTACATATATTATATTTTCAAATAAATAATGACAATATATTTTTCATATTTCTAATTCCTATTTTATTAAACAATTGAGCTATTAATCTAGCATTAAGCATTATGATTCTTTTTCATCGTGCAAGACATACTTCTTTATCATGTGATATCCCATTCCTATTGTCAAGCAAGCTATTGCTGTTCCTTGGGCAGCAACTCGGAGTTGTATTAAATATAACTGTGTAGATATCTTTTTCTTCTTAAAACCATAAATACCATAGCCACAGATACCTGCTAAACTTATTAAACCTATTTAAAAAGCAATACATACATTAGATATTAATGATAAATATATACATTTTAGATATATTTTAAAAAAGCTCACATACTTGCAATAAGAAATGGTGACTTTTGTCCTTTCTCTACCAATCTCTCTGACAAAGTTTGATCTATTATTATGTCATCATCAGTAGTAGCCATTTTTAAAAAAGAATATAGTGATAACTAATAACAGCTAATCTGAAAATGGTGATTCATCCTGGATTAATTTGGTTATAAAATTTACGTAGATTAAAAGTTTTGTAAAGGTAAAAAATAAATCTAAAAAATAAATTTTCAAAAAAATTTATCTTATAGATAGTTCTGTTTATAAAAATTTACCACTTCTGTTTTTTAATATTAAATTAATAAAGTGTAAAGATATAAATATAATAATCGCCAAATAATTTCTATCAGAGCAGCACAATTTTGTCTGTATTACGCATTATAATACCAGCGTTTCTTTGATTATACAATTTAATTTTCTTTTCCAATCTCATTTGAATTAAATCCAAACATCATCAAATGTCATCAAGTTCAATTAAATTTAAATTTTTCAAAATATACATAATTTTACAAAATTTTATTAAAAAATAAAACAATTTAACATTTTTGTAGTTTCCATTACCATAGTCACGAGAGGTGACTGTTGCTTTAATTACGTATACTCACAGTTAATTCGAGATTATCATGATAATTAATAATCATATTAATTAAATTTTATTTCTCTCAGCATTTAAAAATTAAAAATTAATACACATTATATTCATAATTGGATGCTTTCTAGCAAAGACACAGTCAGACACTGTGCAACACGTGAAAACAAGTGAATCGTTTCATTCTTTAGCGTAGGCAAACAACAAGGATATAATAATTCACTGTTACACTGTGTCCGATTGTGCCCTTGGAAAGCACCTATTATCTGGTAATGAATACTCCTACCCAATTTTGATGAAATTCGATTTCAATCGATGCAGTTTTGCACGAAAGAATAATCTGATAGAAAGAAGTGTCGCTCTGCTCCGTAAACCGAGATATTAATCGTTAAAGTTGACGACTATTCAGGTTAGGAAAACTGTCGACTATGGAAAAGAAGGCCAAGACCTCTCTGGATCCTTCTCTCATTCTCTGATCATCTGATGCAATGTGTTAGCCGAGCCGAGTTTCAGACGCATGCGCGTCCAATGTAGTTTCAGTAACGTAACGTTCACTAGTAAATAGATTATTAGTCGCTTAGGGTTAAAAATATTGAAAATTTTAATATATTTTTCATATTTTACATATGTATACATATATATATTTTTATATATGTATACATATGTAAAATATGAAAAATATATTAAAATTTTCAACATTTTTGAAAAAATTTTACATAGGCGACTAATGATCTTCTATTTACTAGTGACGGTACGTTTCTAAAACTATATTGAACGCGCATGCGTCTGAAACCCGTCTAAGAACACTGATCTGATGGCTCTGATAGCGGAGAATTCCTTCTCTCTCCTTACGCCGCGGGCTAGAGGGGGAGAGAAGAGAGGAATTCTCCGCAATCGCCAATCGCAAAGTACAAGCGCATGTACGTGTCAAGGTCAAGGATAGCGAAAGATTCCCGCCCCGCTCTCCCGTCCATCAAACCAAAATTCAATTTTTTAAAAATTAAATTTCGCTTAGTGTGCCAAGCTGAAAACCCATGAATGATTCCACAAGAGTTTATAACTTTTCACATATAGCAAGAACAGAGGAGGAGTCACCTTTTTCGTGGCTGTGACAGATTTCCTAACCTGAAGAGTCGTCTTCAACTTTAATGATTAATTAATATCTCGGGGCAGAGCGAAACTTTTCTACCAGATTCATTCATTTCACGAAAAAACATGTCAATTGATATATTTTTTTATCCAATTTTATGATTCTATATGCTGGGTATTAATCATGAAACTTTTTTCCTAGGATGAAAAGTGAAAAATCTCTCCATTAATTTCAATGGTTAAAATTTTTACCTTTCACTTTTCATCCTAGGGATAAAGTTTCATGATTGATATCCTGAACTAAACAATTATTACCCAGATTACTTCACAAAAGGATCAGACGTAATATAAGTAATATTTCTATATCATATGAATATGAATAGTCGTCAGTCGAGTTCTCAGCAGGCACTCAACGAGTCAGCACTGTCAGCAGGGATCTAATTTCTAAAGCCTCGTGTACACGATGCTAGAAATCGATCCGAGATTTCGGACAGAGAAAGAGTAAGGGTGAAATCACACGGTGCGCAAAACGACTACGGAATAGAAGCAACCAATCAGCGTTATTCTGCGTTATTCCGAATAGCGCTAATTGCTTGTTTCACTGACGCATTCTCTATTCCGCAGTCCTTTTCCGCACCGTGTGATTTTACCCTAACAAATCGTTAACGTTTGAACAATTTGATTACATGACCAATGCGATTGATCAATTCCACAATGGAAGGGAGAACATAGTGTCTCTTTTTAAATCTCTGCCCTCTCCGTTTAATATAGTTTGTATACCTGCATACTGGACGCGACAAGCGATATCCAATGAAAATTCTGTTTTAAATCGTCATGTGAGAAAAAGCAAAGGTTTAATTGACGTCGCTCGTCGCTCATCGCTTATCATGGCCGGTGTGCAGTAGGCATTAGTCCAAAATTACAATAAGTGTTTTATGCCCGTATTCATAGTCAGACCTTGTACTTAAGATTTCCTTAAATTTATCTTTAGATGCTCAGCAGCCAATGAAATAATTTGTAGAGTATCTAAAGATAAAGGAAGACTTAAATATAAAGGCCTGACTATGAATACGAGTATTAAGTCATAAGCCGTAAGAAACAATTACAGCCAATTACCGAATGCCAGAAGAATAATCGATTATGATTCGTGTATTTCTTAAAGCATAAAAAGCTGGCTTAAAGCATAAAAATATATTATAGATTCGGGCTATAGAAATATTGTCTGCGGTAGCCCTTATGCCTTTTACAATGAGTCGTAAGTCGTAAGCCGTAAGAAATTGGCCAATCACATTAAGTATGAGAAGAATAATCGACTATAAGCTACTCTACATTGGTCGTATCGTAGCGTCGGAAGCGTCGTAAGCATCATGCAACTTTAAAATTGAAGCATCGAATTGGCTGAAGCAACAAGCTTGCGACGTCTATGATACGATCAATGTATGACCATAAGATTGATTAATTTCTTACGGCTTATCGCTTACGATCGTATTGTAGAACAAGTCTCATGAATCTTCTACAATAAGCCATTAGTCATAAATCAGAAGTTAGAAGTTGGAAATTGACGACTGTGATTGGTTAATTTCCAGCTTCTAACTTCTGATTTATAATTAATGGCTTATTATAGAATACGTGTCAATTTTTAGCTTCTGACTTCTGATTTATGACTAATGACTTATTGAAGGCCTATTAAGTAAAGGAGTCTTTTCATGCTGACGCTCGACGCTCATTTTCAGTGTCAAAATAAGTCACGCAATCAAAATTGACGCTTGATATTCGTCAATTTCTATCACGTGACTTATTTTAACGTCGAAAATGAGTGTCGAACGTTAGCATGAAAAAGCATCTTAAGAAACTGACCAATTACAATTGAGTGCGAGAAGAATAATCGACTATGATTCGTCCATTTTTATGGCTTAAGGCTTAAAAATCTATTGTAGATCCAGGCTTACGGCCAACATAAAGCTTCTTGAAAACCCTCGATGGAATAGAGATCTTTGGCTGTGAGATCAAAGTCTCGCTACAAACGCTTTGAAGCGTTTAATGGACCAATTAGAAGAAAGAATTTTGCAAACTGATCAATTAAAAACTCTTCAAAGCATTTGTAGTATCGCGTTGACCGTACCCTTTGTTGTACAACAAAATTAATATTAAATCCTAATCTAACAGGAAAACAAACATCATGTATCGTCGGTTTAAGAAAGTTACTAGTTGGTATGAGTATCAAATGAGATCGATGTAAATTAGAATACTAGGCTTTTGAGAACAACACTAGCTAAAGTGGCGCAAACTTCAGAGGATACGATACTGTATGTATATATTACGATACGATACGATACGATAGAGTACGAACATGGGTGGGTAAAGAGTCTCGGTCAACATTTTTTCTCGTCGATATTGCGACGTAGCGTCAATGAGTATCATCTCTTTGTTATTCTCTTGTTTCTTATATTACGATTATTCGTGTTCTTCCATGATATTCTCTATTTTTATTGTCGATTTTTGGAGTGTTTCCAAGAGAATATCCGAATTTGCTATATTCTCGACAGCCGACATATTGGTCAACGACGGACGAAATTCAAAATCATCAAGAATTTCCAAGTGATGAGCCGACGTCAGAAGACTGATATGGATTTGTTGTTCTTCTCTTCTATTGATGAAGCCACGAAGATATGGCTCGATACTCTACATCGAATGTGGACGCTGTGTAAGCATTTAATTTTATCTCCTACATTTTATCACTCGATCGCGTACATTAAATGTGCAATCGTATCAATCGTAGGGAAAAAATGCGATGGTGTCAGCAAAACATTGACGGATTACTTCGAGACGGCTCCAAATCCATATCTTAGCACGTTAAGAATTATGGTCAACGTTTCGGATTTTGATCACATGACAAACAACAAGTCACTTGCATTTGCAGGTTTATTTTTTCTCCTTTTTATATAAAATATGTTTGCAATGTATGATATGTAACAGTAATTTATTAACTTGGCTAATATACAAGAAATACTATGTAATAATTTATGTTAGGAACATACATTTTTAATGACTTTGATGATTGTATGAAAAAAAAATGCATATAAACTAATCAAAATAAGTTTCCATTTTTGTTTCTACATATAAAAATTAAGATAACATGTTTCTCAATGTTGATAATTTATAGAAGTAATTTCCTATAATTGTTAGACAATATTTTGAAAGAGAAAGATATATTATGTGTAATAGACTTCAATTCTAATCTCTTTAAAATCATAGGCTTTTTATAATTTCGATTGTATTTCAGTGATAGAAGAGTTTTTAAATTGGATAGAAGAAAGAAAAGAAGGATACAAGGAATTTCTTGTCCCTGATTTGAAACTAGCAGCATTTAAATTAGTAAGACAGAAACATATGAAACAGATGGTGTTAATGGAGAAGATATCTGTTATATATGATTTTGTAGAACATAAAGATATATTCCTACATACAATAGAGGTGTGTTGCTAGAAATATAACAATCTGTACTTATGTACACACAAATGTGTATGTGTGTGTGTATGTGTCAAGGTTGAGCAACTTGTTTACTTTTTTGCTTTTCCATTATTTTGCCATTACTTTTATTACTTTTTATAGTAAATAATTTGAAAAAATGACGCGTTACTTTTTTCCAACCCTGATATGTGTATACATATATATATTTACATACATATACTTTTTCAGGATATAATACAAGAAAAAGAATATAAGGAAGCTGCACAATATATAGCAATGCTACAATTGCAAAGTCATTTTATGGATCCACAAATATTATTACTACCTCTTATACTACAAAATAAATTACAAATAGTTGACAAATTTTTAACAGGCTGTCCAGAGGTTCAAAAATCCTTAACAACTTATTTAGACAATTTAATAGCACCAGGAAAAAACATACAGGTTATATTGGAACAATTTGTTTAGTAAGTAATGTATTCATTTTTATTAAACACCCAAATCTAATGACAATTGTTAATATAATGGAGATTTTTACTGAAGTGAATTTTTTCAGTACAAATGATATACCAGAAGTTAAGATATCATTGACACAAATTCGGCCAATAACCAAGCTTATTGCACGTTTAATAAAGCAATATAATTTATCACCTGATGTATGCCCTCATTTAAATACAAAACGAAACGAAGGAGCATTGCAATTCCTTATACATAAGCGCTATGTGGATAATAGTTTAAGTAATTATCTATATTATGATAGATGACTTTTTCTATATTACGATTTAGAAAAATTAATCTCACATAAAAATAAAAATTTTTTTTATTTAATTGTTTTTGTTATGTAGATATTGCCAGTTGGAGAGAAATGGTAAGAGAAGCAGTAGGAAACGATGCCAAATTACAAACAGAGTTACTAAGTATGTTAATTAACGCTAATGATGCACAAGAAGGATTATATTGGGCAAAGGAATACGAAATACCTAAAGATGAATGGCCATGGGCTATTGTACATACAGAAGAACAGAATGCACCATGTAATGCTTTTATCTATATTTTTATATTTGCATTTTGAAAAATACCTATAATATTATAGTTTGCAGTGGTAAATGAAGGAGCTTCGACAAGTAGAGATAAAACTTGGGAACCAAGTGAGGATAATGTAAATTATCATATTTTAAAATTACCGAGAGAAAACATCAAATTAGTAGATAATGGACGATTATTCGAAGAATTCCTTGATAATGGATTGAGGGATGTTAATATAGTTGGAATTGATTTAGAGTGGAAACCTAGTTTTGGTAATTATAATTAAAACCTGAACATGTAAATAAGTTACAGAACAATATATAATTTTAATTAAAGTAAAATGCATATATTTTATCAGGAACTAAACAACCTGAACTAGCACTTATGCAAGTAGCTACTGAGGATAACGTCTACATTCTGGATGTAACTACTATTGGCGATAAATTACTTGAACTCTGGAATGAACTTGGTCTTGTATTATTCGGAAATAAAGATATTATCAAGATTGGTATGTGTTTTCAATTATCTTCATTATTTTCAAAATAGTATATTGTC
The DNA here is from genome assembly GCA_017607545.1 of Acromyrmex charruanus. Lineage (NCBI taxonomy): Eukaryota > Metazoa > Arthropoda > Insecta > Hymenoptera > Formicidae > Acromyrmex > Acromyrmex charruanus. The sequence goes on from JAANIC010004352.1 coordinate 1,671,000, forward strand.
TGTATTATTTTAATACATATTTTAATGCAATGTATACATGTATTATATTTTACACTTATTTTGGAAATAGAATTAATTTTATGATACAAATAACATATTCAATAATGTAAATGTGAGAGATATTGAAATTATATATTAATAATAATATAATAATTTTCATATAGGCTTTGGAATAGCACAAGACATGACTGTAATACGTAATAGTTTACCTGCTTTATCGTCCATTAAAACACATGGCCAAGGATATCTTGATTTGATGCTTTTATGGAGAAAATTAGTAGAAGAATACAATTTTGTTTTCCCATACAAGGGTGATCCAAATTTCACAAACAGAAGTTTAAGTAAACTTGTGGAATTATGTTTCGGACAAAGACTCGATAAGTCTGATCAGTTTTCAAATTGGGAACTGAGACCATTGAGGGAAAGTCAAATAATATACGCTGGTTAGTAATCGTTTTTCTATCTTCTATTTAATTTGATTAATATATGATCTTTTCCATTACTACATATATGTGTGTGTGCGTGTGTGTTTATTATGTGACAGCACTAGACGCATATTGTTTGTTGGAAATATACAATGTACTAGCAGATTATTCAGCAGATATGGGCATACCGTTTGAAGATATTTGCGCTGAAATACAGCATATTCCGCATGCACATACAAAGACTAATACGAATAAAACTGCATATAAGGTATAAATTGCAATAAATTATATTAACATATGAATGTAACATAATAACGCTTTAGTTAAAAAAAGCAGTAGTTTTTTTTTCATTTAAAGATGAAAAATATTCCATATAATCTGACGAAAATATTATCTTTATTATGAAGGAAAACGTTATTTTTATTGTTAGATGTATATCTTTATTTCTTCCTTTGCTATATTATCCTTCAAAGATACAGAATAATTAATTTATTTAAATATACAATATGTTTGTCTTTATCTTCTTTTGTATAAGAATAAACATTTTAACTTCTCGTCTGCAATCATATTTTTATTCTCTCCGTCCAGTCCAAGGTTCCCCCCCCCCCTTTTTTTATTGTAAGTCTTTAAGAAATGTGGACAAATTCAGGGCTAAAACATTACCAGATAGATTTTTAACAAGATATTTTAGAAAGGGGGAACTAGAGACTTTGCCGGTTTTTTTATTTGGAAGAAATTTATAAGTGAAATTTTGTTTGTTTATGCCAAAATAGATTGCAGATAGAGGGTTAACAAAATATGTTAGATTAATTTAATTATATTTTTCATATTACTTCATTATTAACCGTTTTATAGAAATATACATATTTAAATCCACCAATACCTAATAGAGACAATGAGGATTATCGCATGAATGTAGTAGGAACTTCACCAAAATATGGTATAGCACACAAGTCTACATTCAAATATGGGTATAATAAACAAAATCAAAATAGATCTGTATATCGTGAATCAACCAGTGACAACAGATATGATAACCAGAGAAAATATGATAATCACGATAATCATAATCGTGACAGAAGTGCGCATACTAGAATAATTCAAATAATTAATGATAGAAGACGCGATGACCAAAGACGATATGATAATCATAATCAGAATAAACATGCAAATGTCAGAATGAATCAAACATCCAACGGAAGATACGACAATCAGAAAAGATATGATAATTACGATAATCATAATAAATATGATCCCCAGAGTAGACGTGGTGGTAATCAAGGTAGACGCGATAATTATAATAGATATGACAAACAGGATAGATGGGAAGATATTCAAGGTAGACGAAATACTCCAAATAGACAAAATAATACGAATAAACTCGAGCCCATACAACGACGGAATTGCGATTCAATTCCTGCACATACATGGCGCGTTGTATGCGATTCAATGTTGGGTGGTTTAAGCAGCAAATTGCGCATGTGTGGTATAGATTGTATACATGTATTATTTGATCAAGGAGGAGATGATTCCGCGAGATTGGCAATGCGCGAAAATAGGATTCTACTAACGCGTAACAAGAATTGTGAAAAAGTAAGATCTGTTCTTGTATTATGTTAACATTTAATTTAGATCTTATTTTAATATTCTCTATTAGTTTAAGCAGTATCTACCGCTGGAGAATTACTATAGAATAATGGCCGACACAGCTGATAACCAGCTACGTGAAGTTTTAAATTACTTCGGTATTGTGGTAACACAGAATGATATTTTCAGCCGATGCCAAATATGTAATTTCGATGAATTCGTGAAAGTTCCAAAGAAGCTAATGGATCGTCTTATGCAAAGGTGAATTAATTTATTGAATTATTGACTTATTGATATACATTTCTTCCTTTCCTTTTTTTCAATTGCATATAATAAAAATTTTATTTTGATCTAGCTTCGTGAAAATTATAAGAAGAAACAATTATCGAGTATTGCCTAATCGAGCTGATAATACATTAGAAACAGTTGCTGATAATTCCGATTTGAACGATGATTTCGATGAAATTGTTCAAAATCCAAATAATCATTTTACAAATAGCGAACATCGTACATGGCGTTTGTCCACAGATACTCTTGATATTGACGCATGTACGACCAGATACAACATGCGAATACAAATTGATAAAGTCCCACTAAACGTACTGAAAAATGTGCAGATTTTTTACATTTGCGAGCATTGTGGAAAGGTTTATTGGGACGGCTCGCACTTGGAGCGAGCTCTTAATGGAGTTATCAAAGATTTAATTGTTAAATAATAAGTATCGATATTAAATGTGATAGAGGTGCAGAGAATGTAAGTTACTTTTCCGTTACTTTTACAGTTACTTTTTATAATAATAATTTTTTATAATGATGTTGCAATTTTTTATGACTAATGATGACTAACTAAGGGCTGGGCTTACCCCAAAAAGTCATTTTGAAAAGTAAATTGCCATTACGCGTTATTGAAAAAAAGTAACAAATAACGAGTAAAGTTACTCATTACAAGTTACATTAAAAAATAATGAGTCACAAATTGCGAGTTATTTTTTCACTAACGAATGACTTTTCCCGCACATTATAAGTAACTACTGACTGTTCCAACTCTCATATTATATTAACATCATAAAAAATTCGCAACGTATTACCAAATCGTTATTACAACAAGGTAACTAAGCAACTAAGTAACGGCAGTTACAGTAAATAGTTACTTTCATTCCCTGTAGAGGTGCATGCCTAAAGAACTGGGTACATATTATACAAATTATTCGGAAATGATTCCGATCGGAGTTATTCAATTATTCCCTAGATTTTTATTGTGTTTTCTAAGAGAAACGAAATAATATCGATCGGAATTCATTCTGACTTGTTTCATAATAGGTGCCCTGGCAAGGCACAAATAAAAAATCAAAATCGTCTTTAGTTCGAAACTTCGAGTAAATGCTGTTCCTACAATTTATAATGCCAATGATAAATATGCAATATTATCTCGCTTAT
>JAANIC010004352.1:1680063-1707010 GCA_017607545.1 Acromyrmex charruanus
TTGTCAACAATCTGTTAATTGGAGGTCTGTTTTTTCTGGCTGAACTAGTGTACACTTTTGCAACTTAAAGTTAGATATGTGTCAAAAGCAAGAGAGTTCTAATGCAGTCTAGTGCAGGAACAGATAATAGATTATATCACAAATTTTGCTGTATTTATTAAATAAGAATTTGAGAATGTTTTAGCTATACAATATTAGCTACTATCAATCAAAAAATTTTTATTATAAATATATCCTGAAATTAATTGTATAAAACAAAATGAATAATTTTCAACAAAATAATGATTATTTAATTATAATATATACAAATAATAATTTAATAATTTAACTTTATATAGCACAATTACCATAGGTCTGTTCTTTTCCGCTAAAATCTTATTTTCTTTAAAAAAAAAAAGAAAAAAGATAAACTCTAAGATAAGAAAAAAAGAAGCTGAAAAGAACAGGTCAGTTTTAAACAAATAACTTTGAAATGAGTAAGTAGATCCATACAAATGAACAAGAATATTTATGTGAGTTTTATTAGCATATATGAAAAATATAATTTAATTCCTAATGCTACGACTTTATCAAATTTGCAAATAAGTATGTAATACAAAATGCAATTTTAAGAACACCAAGACAAACAAAAAAATTAAATAACATCAATGAAAGAATTGACTCAAATTTTACATAGATATTCATACATAATAATAGAACATTTTATCAAATTTTTATATTTTTGGTAATGCTTTGAGATATGATATCTTAAATTTAAATGCAAACACAAATTATTGCAATATCTGCTGCCAATCTGTTGACATATCGCAGACAGTTTACTTATTGAGACAAATTAAAAATTAAGTTAAATAAATAGAAATCGGAATAAAAGATCACAGAAACATTTTGATACTTACATGATAAGACATAGAAAGAAATAACCTATGAGCTCCATTATTGTGCGCATAATTCAAGTGTTTGACATTGTAAATAAGTTTTTCGTTGGGAAAATAAATTCTTTTGGATGGGAAATTAAATATTCGACTTGGCGCCATATAATATCGCTTCGAGTACTTGGTTAAATTCTGCATAACTCGAACTTGAAAGCACTTCAGGCGCAAGGACCGACAAGGATTGCATTCCGTTCATAGTTCATGGTGGAAAAATAGTCCATGGCACATACAAAAATGTAACAGTGCCATTACATAGGAGCGTCAAGCGTCAAGCGACAAGCGTCGAGTATTGTGACTTTACTATTCGCTAAAAACAAGTCACGTGATCCAAATTGACGAATAGACATCTCACAATGCTCGACGCTCGACGCTGTCATGTAAAGATACATTCACATACAAGAGTCAAGCGTCAAGCAGGCAGCGGAAGCAGCAATCAATCAACGAGGTGTATAAATAATTTTTACACCACTGCCCGTATTGCCCGAGCTGATTGGTCACCATTGGGTGCATTCAGTACTACCGCTCAGTGAACGCTCAGTGAGCGGTTGTAGTACTGAATGCACCCATTGGTTATCATTTTTAGGCTGTGGTCAAAGTCTCGCTACAAATGCTTTGAAGCGTTTGATGGACCAATTAGAGGAAAGAATTTTATAAACTGGCCAATTAAAAAAACGCTTTAAAGCGTTTGCAACATCGCGTTGATCATATCCTTAAAATTTTAATTGTATCCACGATGCTGGAAATCGATTGGAGATCTCGGAGAGAGAAGTTGCATTTGAACAATAATAATTCGGTCTGTTCACCAATGTGATTGATCATTTCTTTCTTTCTTTCTATTAATAAAAAAATAACTCATCAAATTGACGTCAAATCGATGATGTCGAATTGAGAAGTTTTTTCAATGAAGCAAAAATATTATATCGATATCGATCTCGTATCGAGATTTTACATATAAAAGAATATGCAATAATTATAATATTACAATTGCACAAGCCAGTAATAACAGGAGTTATTTATCATTTATTTAAGGCAACTCAAAAATAAATCGAAATTCAAACACACATCGAGTTTTTTATCCTTATTAGAGCCATCGAGCTAATTTTGACGTACCGTCGTATCGATATTAACTTTCTCGTTGGATACAACTCAAACTCAAAGTGCTAAAAACGAAAGCTAATTGTCGCCTCACACAAAGTTCTGCATTAATTATACAAATTCACTGTTTTAAAAACACAAATTCACTGCTTTAAAAACATAAATTCTCTGCTTTAAAACATAAATTCACTGCTTTACAAACAAAAATTCATCGCTTTAAGCACACAAATTCTTTGCATTAGTAATGAATTTGTGTTTTTAAAGCAGTGAATTTGTGTAATTAATGCAGAACTTATACATAGAGCTATGTTGCTGTATATCAAATCAGGATGACATCTTAATCTCTAAAGTCTCCAATTTTAACGCTTAATAACTCAAAGCCGACTGCCGCGTTTTTTTGCCAGATTCTTTCGTTTTGAGTGAAAACGCGTCGAATAAGTGTATTTTTATTAAGATTTGAAGTGGGTGGATGGGCGGGAGAGGGGGGGAGTTATTCTAAATAATTACCAAAAAAAATGTATGATTACAATTATCACGTACCTACATTATATCATCGACAATGAAACGTAGAATGTGACGTTAGCTCTATTTTTAGGTTATATGAGGTTTTGACATGTGAGAGGCTAAAGCTAAACGTGCATTGTCAAATATTGTGACATAATTGAATATTTTATACTCGACATGCACAGGTAATGTATTTTATGTAATTTTAATTATACAGTTTAGCACCCCGCAATTCAAAAATTAATAAAATTAGGCTTATTCAACATTAGGTGTTTGTGAAACGTGTTATGAAACGAAAGAATCTAGCAGAAATAAGCGTCGCTGTGCTTCGAGATTGCTCAAGATTTCCGAAAATAAAAAAGATGTTACTCGTTAAAGTTGACGACTATTTAGATTAAGAAATCTGTTACATCGATGACATAGAGGAACACGAGATATGTAAGTGAGGCTAGAATAAATATTTTTTGCTTTAATTGCACAAGTAAATTCCTCTGCTTTAATTGCACAAGTAAATTCCTCTGCTTTAAAAGCACAAATTATTTTCTTATATAATTTTTATTTTTAAAGCAGAAAAGTATATGAAACTGCGAGAAATACCTAAAACGTATATGGCTATAAAGCCATAATGAAAATGTGATAGCAGCACATGCTCATATATTTCCTAATTCGAATAATCGTCAACTTTATCAATTAACATTTTGGTTCGTAGGATAGAACAACGCTTATTTTTGCTAGATTCTTTCACATCATGCAAAAATGCATCAAGTAAGCCCAATTTTAATTTTAATTTTTGAGCTACAAGATGCAAAACTGTAAAAACATTTTATCAATTTGTAAAAACATTTTAGGCACGCATTGATCCTGACACAATTAACATTACCTTGGAAATATGATTCTTCTAAATGGAATTTGTGGCGAATGTACAGAACACGAGCAAATCATAAAATCAAAGAATACGAAGGTCGCAAATTAGTGGGGTAATAAGAACAGATAGGAAAAGATTTTTTTAATAATCCTTTTATTTTAATTTATTATTTTATTTGATAATGTATTAAATAATATTTAAAATGATATTTATATTTACTGCTATTTTACTTAACTATTTTACTATTTTAGTTATATTAAACTATTTTACTTATATTTTGATATATTAGACCCATTTATTTTAATTGATCTTGTTGCACAATTCATCTTTTCTTTCTTTTTTTTTTCATAATAAGGCGAAAGGGAAAGATGAGTATTGTGCAATAAGTTAGCTAAAAGAAACAGATCTATTTAAGTAATTCATATGTATATTATAAATTGTGTATATTTTCATTATAGAATATATCCAAGTATCCAAATTTTTTTGTTCTTTAGCTTTTCAATGGAGAAAATGTACTACGTAGTTGCCGATGTAGGAAATTATAGAAATTTCTTACCCTTTTGCAAAAAATCTGAAATTACTTTGAAAACCAAAGACTTCTTGAAGGCCAATTTAGTAATTGGGTTTTCACCTATAAATGAAAATTATACTTCAACAGTGACTACAGTACATCCAAGGCTAGTTAAAGCCGAATGTAAGGATGGCAGATTGTTTCATCATTTAGATACCCTGTGGTTGTTTAGTCCTGGACTGAAAAATAATTTAGAAACTTGTGTGATTGACTTCTCCTTGTCTTTCGAGTTTAAGTCTACCATTTATTCTCATTTGTCAAATTTATTTTTTAATGAAATTGTGAGACAAATGGAGAATGCTTTCCTTGAAGAGGCTGTAAAAAGGTATGGACAGCCATGTTTAAAAACAGTACGATTACAAAGATGACACAAGATATCTATAGAAATCATGGAATATATAGATAATATTTATTTTTTGGCTTAATGAATTTACCTATTGTTACCTAATTCTTTTTAGAATAAATATATGTAACTTTAACAAGATTGTATAAGAATAAGACAATAAAGTTATAGACTCTCTAATGACTAAATCTAAAAAGAACAATTTAAAAAGGAACAAAAGCCAACACAGAGCAGTAACGTGTAAATTATTTATTAACAAAATTAAAGTTAATGATATATGTGAATTAACGCATCAGACGCATTAAAAAATGTATCAACTATTATCAACTGTCTCAAGTCAAAATAGAAACAGTGCACTGGAAAGAATGCTAAAAATTCAGTTAATCTAAAAAATTCTCAGCTAAAGTCACTTTATTGAATATTGCAAACACCTTCATTTTGAAATGCGGCCATTTCAAATTTATACATTTGTATATACATATTTTATTTAAGAAAAATGAAGCTATCAAATATGTAAATAAATGTTTTTTAATTGTAATTAGTAATAGTTTATTTATGATTAAAAAAATATGTATGAATGCTTAATTTATGTATTATTTAGGCTGTGTTTCAAAATTTACTGAAAATCTATAGTGCACGTGTAATGTAAACTGTAGTAATTTCAGTAATGATAGTAAATTTGGGACATAGCCTTCATAGAAATACTAGAATATTATATCTAATTATTTCCAATATTGCTATCGTCATTATGCGCAATGTTTCACCCTTATATTCTTTCCATCATGCCACCAATCATGTTTGAAACTTCCGCCATATCGACGCAACATTTCAGAAATCAATTGCGATACTTTAGTGACTTTACGCTACGAAGCATTTTTTGATTGGTGAATTAATAAAATTAATCGAAAAAAATGTTGCTATCTTTCTGCCTATGATTGTAGGTCTGTTTCTTCTTCACTCTCTGAAGACACACAAGGTGCACACGGTGCAATAAATTGAAGTGAAACAAATATACGTTTGTGTGCACATTCAGAGAATGCAGCAATAAAAAACAGACCTTAGAGACCAGTTTCACCAACGCCGATCAAGCTTGATCGTGATTAAGGGGCTCCGCACAATAAAAGGAATAGATAACAGAGAATAAGAATTTCAACCTATCAGAAATTGTGTATTCCACAATACATGATTTCTGACAGGTTAAAATTCTTATTCTCTGTTCTCTGTTCCGTTTATTGTGCGGAGCTCCTCCCTGTCAATCGCAATTGGTCGATTTCTATAGTCAGTCAACATTCATAGCTGCTCATAGCAGTGTGTGCTTCAAAGAATTAATCCTGTCACTTACGGTCGTCGTTTACGAATTCACGTTTCTTGGAAAGAATGACAGTGGTAAGTTCGGATGTTGGATGTAAAAAAGCTTTATACATTAAGTTTAAGGTTATACACTTTGTTTTGATGATTCCACAAATGAGTCTGTAATCGGTAGTCCTAAATCTTATCGATGAATCGATCAAGTTAGCCAATTTTCTTAAGATTGGTCAAATTCGAGTTTGAGTTTATTCCTTCCTATTAGTCGAAGTAAATGACTCGCTGTACATTTAACTATTTATAAATGCGAAAAGTCATAGTCACCTATTTAGATTAAGACTGTTTATTTAATATTTTTGACTACCGACTCATTGTAGAATCAGCTTTATATATAAAATATAGATCTTTTTTTTATCATGCTGTTGTAAAAGTTTTAAAAATTGTGACAAAAAGAATAGATCATATATTGCATATAGATATAAATAGTAGACGTATTGATAAAAGTTTGTTTAGCTCATTTCCAAGAAAGCAGACTACAGTATGATAACAGAAGACAGATTTCCTCATTGTCAGATATGTATTGTAACAGATTGTCTGTGTCTGTACTCGTATTTTGTTTTGGCAGAGTTTGATCGATATTATCTATCAACAGATTATTAATAAAAACCACATACAATCTGTCAGGTTGTAAACATCCATAAATGGAATTAATAATTTAGATGAAGATGAATCTTTATTACTCTCAATATTATAAGAGAATACATCATTTAAATGATTACGAAATAGCAACTTTTGTTCAACTTCTGCAATCAATTTACCATTATATTATCTTCTATTATCATCTATCTAAAATTTTCGACTATCTACTCATTGTAGAATCAGCTTTAGATTTGTTCGTGTTGCATGTTCCATCAAGCATAGAGTGAGTAAGAGTTATGGTAGGACATGTTGAAACATGTAACATGACCAAATCTATTGATATTCTCAACAAAATCATAACATACTTTCAAAATTTGTTTTTTAATAGATTTGTTTGGTCAGATCATTAAAATGATTTATAAAGGATACTCTTAAAAAATTGCATATTCTGACGTTAATAAATCTTTTTTGAAATTTGTAAAAAATTTTTCAAGCTTGCTATTTTATTAGTAATCAGAAAAATTTTTAGCGATATTTTATTTGAATTACTTAATGTTATAAATTGCGAAATGACAAATATTATGATTTTACAAAGTATACATACAGTATTTCCTTTGAAATAAATATAATAAATAATTCTAATCTAAAATTTTGTACAAGCATTTTTGGAGCATTTGCGGCAGTGTGTTAAAACAAGATTTGTAAAACGAATTATGTTTACAAGAAATTTTATTCTGACAAATATTTCTAAAACTTTTCTTATCGTGTGCCATCTCTATGTTTTTTTTATTGAAATCAATCATCTTTTTGCATTTATATCTACATACAATACAATATTATTTATTTACAATTGATACAATAATTGAAGCAGGTTAAACATATTGATAATTATCAAATTCTCTTTGAAATATCATTTATTTTAATTATGATTTTGTTATTTTAGGAATTGAAGAAATTTCTCTACGGACTGTTAACTGATGTGGAAGGTTTGCATAGCATATTAATTACTGATAGAGATGGAGTACCTGTTATATCTGTAGCTAATGAAAAGGCGCCAGAATTAGCTACAAGAGCCAGTTTTTTATCTACTTTTGGAATGGCTACGGATCAAGGAAGTAAATTGGGACTTGGCAAAAATAAAACCATTATATGCATGTATAGTAATTATCAGGTAAAATACATAACAAACTGTATCAAATATACATTTATATTAAAATTTATGCATAAATTTTATATTATTTTATGTAATTTAATGTTATGTAATTTCAAAACAAGATTATAATTGAGATCTTGAAAATTATATGAACACATTGAGATAATAAGTAATAAAAAAAGATAAAAGAACAATTATTTAAATATTACTAGAAATAATTTATTTAATAAAAACGTTTTAATATTGGTTATTTTATTAAATATTATAAACTTTTATTATTACTAAATAATTTATACTTTTATAAATATCAAATAATTTTTTTAAATTCATTTCTATATATATATATATATATATAATTTTAATTTTTAAATTTAAATTAAATTATTTAAACTATATTACATATATTACAAAATAAATTCTAAAATTATTAATGTATTATGTATAAATATAATTTGGTGCTGATTGATTTTAGAAGTTGTTTTCATAATTACCTAATAATATTTAAAATTAATAATAATTTAATGTTTAACATTATTATATTCTTTATGTTTTTCTTTTTTAGGTAATTCAGATAAATAAGTTGCCATTGGTCATTAGTTTTATTGCTAGTCACAGTTGCAACACCGGTCATGTATTATCATTGGAAAATAAGATTGATCCTATCTTAAGTAGTTTAAAAAATGCAGTGGTGGAAGCCTGATGGTTACCTGTTGTTCATTATGGGTGATAATTGCTGAACACTGTTCATATATGAATTTATAAGTTATTGCAATTATTATATAAACAATAATCTTTTTTCAAGAATATCAAATATGTTTTTACGTTTTTACTTGCTTATGTTTATTCATATTGTTGCAAATATGTTTTGAAAAAGTGAAAGATCTTTTAAAATGATTATTACATGATACTTTAATGCAGAAATCGGTAAATATGCCGATCAGGGAAGACCGTTCTGATGACCTTGACATAGGCAGAAGAAAGGTGAGGTGACCTTCACTTCGCGTGAAAATCGTGTTCCCTTAAGTAGAAGAAATAGAATGGAATTCGCTTTACATAGAAAATCCAATGTCTCTTAGTAGAGGAAATATGTAATTCTTAATATTGTATAGTAGAAATGAGATGTTATTCCTTAAACTTTTTGGTTAATAACTTTTTAACGAACGATGGCTAAAATCTCTTAGAGGTAATTATTGAGTCAAGGTCAAAGTCATCAAAGCGATCTTTTCCGATCGGCAGATATTAGCCCAGAAATCTATTAGAGAGAGGTTCTTTTTGAGAAATGTAGAGATATACTCAAAGTTATAATATTATTTATTTATTAAGAAAATACTTGATATTTTTTATGAAAATTATCATGTGTAGTAACGTTCCAATTTATTACATTAAGTAATTTAGTAAGTAATAAAATTTTTGTTAAAATTGTTAAAAATTTTTGAAATTTGATAGATTTTAGATAAAGAGAGAAAAGAATAACAAATTTTAAAATCATGAGACTTCAAACCATCTAAATATACTAATGTGTTTGTAAAATGTTTGAAAATATTCTACGAAATACCTTTTATAAGATCATTTATTTCAATGGCAATTAATTAAATAATTGGATTTGATAAGATTTTTAGAAATATTTCTAGAGATGTACTCACTTAATATAAATGTAATATTTATTTTATTGCTTAACCTTAAATAGGCACAGAAAATCACTCTCTGATTGTTATGAAACAATAGTTTTGGAGTTCCCCCTTCCCTCTTCCGAGGAAGTTAAATATTAGATCATTTTATTCATTTTTTATTCATGATACTGACTCCTTTTAAAACTGGAATCCATCCAGGAGAAGAAAAGAAACAGTGACTGTAACTCCCACCCTGCACTTACTTAAGGATCGAGGCTTCTGACTAGTTGCTACAATCCATTTTTAAAAAAAGCAATCTCATAATTTTGTTTTATCCAAATTCTCTATTTATAAAAAAAAGGTAAGAAATTTCAACATATCATTTCTCACTTGACTCACGATCCAATATAACCGCGGCGACTAATCAGGAGCTTTAATCAGTACAATTTAATGAATAATAAAATTTAATGAATAAATTAATTTTGATTGTATAAAAATAATTAAATTGGGATTAGGATTTGCCGAGTGATTATATTTGTGTAATTTGAAGAATCAAAGAGGATCTTGTTACATCATGAATGATCATACATTTTTAGTAATATTTTTTAATTAATTAATTAATAAATGTAAGAAATACACAACACAAGAAAAATGAGTTGCTATAAAGAGTAAATCAAAGGCTTATCCTCAAGGCCATTAAGAATGTTTTGCGCAGCGATTATCGACATATCGTTACGGGTCTTGATTGTCGCGCTACCTATATGTGGCGTAATTGCTGTAATTACCAAAATAAAAAATTAATGATACGTACTATACATATATGTAAATTATAATAGTATTACATCATAATAGTATTACATTCCTTGAATATTTTGAAATTATAGAATTTCTAGAGCATAAGCGATTTATTGAATACTCAAGTGTGTCATATCGTATGTTACAAGAAAATAACAAGAAAATAAAAATGATTACCAACCGACATTAGGTAGTTTTAAAAGTTCATGTTTCGGTGGTACCGGTTCTGGTTCGGTAACATCTAATCCGGCAGCGAATATCTTCTTATTACGAAGAGCTTTTACAAGTGAATCGGTATTGACAATTTGACCACGAGACACATTTACGAAGATGGCTGTTTTCTTCATCTTATCAAAAGTTTTGTCATCAAAAAGTCCTCGAGTTTCGTTATTTAGAGTTGCTGAGATTATGATAAAATCACTCTGTTTTAGAAGCTCATCCAGAGATACAAATGTTGCCCCAAGTTCATCACCTGAATCATGTTAGTTAATTTAAAAGACTGTTATGTATGCAAACATTTTTTAACAATCCTATAATATAAATTCATTATTTTAATATAAATGCAGCATAACTTTTTACGAAGCTATAAATTCTACTGGAGATTTTTACAAGAGATAATTATTCAAATTATTTAGTATTTATTTAATTAACGAATATTGCTTTTTGAAAAAATCTACTCTAAATAATATAATAAATAAACTTTTTTAATAATATACAGAGCGTCTCATTTTAATTGCCCACTTCAAATATCTTCTAAATCCAAGGTTCACTTCACCTCCTTCTTTGTTCAGAGGTTTCGACTCATCCCATACTTTTTTTAATGTGCCCCTCCCCCCTCCCCTTCTTAGATAGTTAGAGAGATCGTTTCGCGTGGAAAGCTATTACGTATGTAAGCAGAAAGGGAGGCGTGGAGTAATTGTTAGTATTATAATGTAGCAGAAAAATGAGATGTTATTTTTTATAAACTTTTTTGTTAATAACTTTTAAACGAACGTTTACTGAAACCTGTTGGAGATCACTTAAAGTCATGACCTTGACGTGGTATGTCTTGACAATGTATGTCAAAATATGAAAAAAATGTAAAACAGAAACAGTTTTTTATATTTGACCTTGAAAATGATCTTGACAGTAATTTTCATGATATTTGTAATTAGCACACCAAAATAATAATATATCGACAACGAAATCGGAAGTTTCATCTTTTCGAAAGTGTGTCCTATAATTTTTGCCTTTTACATTTTCTACGATGGCTGTATCCGAGAAACATACTATTGCATTAATTCGTTATCATTTATTAGATATAAAATAAGGATAGAATGTTACAATAGCGCTGATAGCACACTTATCGGGCGCAATCAGTACAATATTCATTTACAAGCATTTACAAGAGTCTAGTTTATTCGAGATAGGCAATTAAAATAGGACATTCGGTATACATATAATAAATTCATGTTTTATAACTGACTTGTTTTTATAGGTATTATAATAGAAAAATTTAGGATGTAGAATATAAATATATATATGTATGACACATTACAATTAGAAAAAAAATTACTTTTCTAATAAGTTACTAGTTTACCTGCTTTCTTGCGCGAATGTCCGGTATAAATGAAACGCCCTACTTCGAACCCCATTAATCGTTTAACTATTGCTTGGCCAATATTTCCCAGGCCGAAGATGCCAACTGTAGAACCTCGTAAATCTTGTCCCAGCATCCATTGTGGTCCTAATCTTGGCTCACCTCTTAATTACATTATCATGTATGACATCTATCATTATTTAGTTTTCAGTTAAGCAACTACTTAAATGAAGACTGATAAAAATAGATTAAATAATAATTTTATTGCTTTCAACTAGAATTTATATGTATAAATAATATGATAACATCATCTTTTATATAAATATATGTGTATTAATTCAATATAAATAAAATAAAATAAAATGGAAAAATATTTATAAAGCGTGTCAAAAAGAGATCTGATATTCATTTAATAAAAACATGCTTTGATTATATTGATTACATGGATTTCTATCTAATCTTATTAGCTTTTCAAGCATAGATTTTATTCGAAAAGCCAATAAGATTAGATAGCCATTAATTTCTGTCCACTTCTTTCTACTATCTTATTTATAGGCTATTTAGCCTAACTTTTTAATTTTTTTCTCTCTCCGTGTGTGTGTGTGTGTGTGTGTGTGTGTGTGTGTGTGTGTGTGTGTGTGTGTGTGTGTGTGTGTGTGTGTGTGTGTGTGTGTACATAATATATATGTGTAANTATGTATTCAAAAAATTGAAGCTGCTCCATATAAAGTATTCATATGGAGAAAAGAAGTATTATTTTATAAATATAAATAGGAGAATGAGGAGAAATAAGTTAAATTATGTAATTTAAAATAAGATAAAATAATTACTCTTCCAGTTTCATGCGACCCTCATGGGCGCGTCTTGCCGCGGATAATATTAAGAGCACCGCAATTTCCGCCACTGCAGCGGATAGCACCATCGGTGTGTGCCCGACTTTGATTCCTCTTCTTTTAATTTCTGGAACATCTAAATGATCGTACCCGGCCGACATAGTCGACACGACTTTTAAATTTGGCCCTGAAAAAAAAAAACGAAAATCGAATTCATCATGATAAAATTTTATAATCGCTTTTTTAGAACAATATAATACCCAGCCTGTAAAAATAGCCAAATTTCAAAATGGAATAACTTTGTGAAAAATCATGGTATTGAGGTGTTTGAGAAAAGCATTTTACAGCTTGAAATCTATATTTTTCAGATCGGTACTTTAGAAAACGGTCTTACTGATATTTTATAGAATTATGCAAACATAAATAAAAATGCATCGAATCTCAAAATTTTTTACGAAATTTGACAAGTTCCATGGCGCGGATTAAAAATTGCACATAAATACGATTTGCAGCATTCGAAAGAGCGAATTATCTTTACCTTTCATTTGTTTTTTTATCAAGCTCTCAGTATGCTTATTTTTCATCGAGTTATTGAAGTAAGAAAGGGCAGGGGGGGGGATATTTTGTTCTTTCAACTTAAAAGATATTAAAATTATAAAAACTATTTAGCGCGTTTCAAGTAGTCGCAACTGTGCTGTCAGTTTTCATTCTTAAATTAATCGGTTTTATTTAATTGTTTAACTTTAAATAATTTTAAATCTTATTCTTCTCTTACACTTTTTAGTATTTTATCCAAGCATTTATTAGAAACGATCAAGTTTCAAGAGTATATTTTTTTAAATAAAAATGTTGAATAATTAATTTCGTTTGAGAATATTTGATCATATAATTATGAAATTGAAGAGCAAAAAGGAAGTTATGGAAAAAATTAATAAAATAGATTTTTACCGGCAACATCGAGGAACTCGTTGTTGACAATATGATGACTAGCGAGAAATACAGCATCATGTCCAGGAAGAGCTTGCAACACTTGTTCTCGAGTGCTTATGCCTGCTGGTATAATAGTGACGTTACATCTATATAAACAATTTAACAGTACAAAATAAATGATTTATATAATCTTTCGAGTATTCCGGATTTATTCAGACTTACTTTGTGCGAAGCAAATCGATACCGGGAGCAGGAACATCATTGCTCGTCACCAAAACACGTGGTAAAGCCGGTAAACTCATCACGCTGTTTAAGAAAATTGAAATAAAAATAATGTATAATTCGTATCAAAATACGAACTCGTTGAAATCACTTGTGGATACTATGGACATATTATACTCACGTAATTTCTAAATATTTTTCTTACACAATGAAACAGAAATTAGTGCGAAAAGTCTTGTAATTTTAGTTTGAAGGATCATTCATTGACACATCACGCCGCAATTTTCCAATCGTTGGATGAGATTTGACAAACGGTAAACGCAATGAGATGTAGACTTCCACTGTTTATTTTCACGTATAACTGTACTTGTACTGATAATAGTGATACCCAGTGACACGTATATCGGTACTCGACAGAATGCCTTGCTCTCGAGATTACATGCACCCATATATATATATAACTAACGTAAACCGGTTTGACTACAAAACAAAGATAACACGATATCCATGATGAAACTCAAGCAGGAATTCTCGTCCAAGTAAAAATAAACCGTCAGTCCCTATATTCTGTAACTCGTATGTGTGTATATATATATATATATATATATATATAACGACAGTTGCGCAGCTTAATTTTTTACTATACATATAAAATAACTGCACAACTATCATTAGGAGCACACAACGATTGCATAACAATTTACAAAATTCCATTTCTGCTGCCAAAGTCGAATGAGACAGTGTTTGAAGCTTAATCCGTAATCCGTATGCCGTACGATATTGCAATATAGACGCTCCATTGCCAAACACTGCCTCAATTCGTTTTGGGGAAAATTTCATTCATCAGCGGACAAACCTCGTTACCTCGCGAATATTATTGAAATAGTGAAACAGTAGATGAAGAACCTCTCAGTGTTTCACGTAGTTGATATTAGGGAGTTTTTGCAATAACGTGAATTCTGTAAATACGCGATGAACGGTAAAGTCATGTTATCCTTTTCTTAATTAATCGTTAAAAAAAAGATAACCCGATCTTAGCGTTCACCGTGTGTTTTAATTGTACTGCAACACCGATTCTTGCATATATATAGTGGCATATACCGATTGAGCAGCGGAGATCCCAATAATGAATATGAATACCGGCGCATACAGGTAATATTTTGGGATGGACACGATGGACGAGACACGGCTTAGGAACTTAATTTATCGAGGCGTTCGTATTTATTGTACTCAATTTCTATAATAAGTGCATATAAAGTAACTTAAAAAGTAACTTGTAAGTAAATTTTCTCAATCCTGTATTCAACTTTGTAGCTGTGCAATTCAAATTTTGGAAGGAAAGTATGCTTGAAATAACACGTTCAAATTTACCGCGTAACGTTTACCGCGTATTCTTCCTTTGTTAATTCTGAGCTGAGTTCCATTTAACGCTCAAGTTTATTCTACAATGTGCTCTTTGTTTCCTGTTTTTGTTTTTTATTTTTTACCTTTTATTTTTTTCTCCTTTGTTATCATTTTATCGAC
The DNA here is from genome assembly GCA_017607545.1 of Acromyrmex charruanus. Lineage (NCBI taxonomy): Eukaryota > Metazoa > Arthropoda > Insecta > Hymenoptera > Formicidae > Acromyrmex > Acromyrmex charruanus. Next base: position 1,694,964 of record JAANIC010004352.1, read on the forward strand.
AATTTCTTGCTACATATTTCTCGTTTCTTTCCAAGTTCGTTAACTTTTATCTCGGGCGATATAAAACAAAAAACCGGATAAAAAGTAAAAAAACAAGATGTAATTATTTACATCTTGTTTTTTTACTTTTTATCCGGTTTTTTGTTACTATTATCAGTAAAAAGCAAGAAACAGGGATCAAAAAGCATATTGTAGAACAGATTTCACACACTCGTGGAATCATTTTATCCTTGTCGTTTATCAAATGTTAAACAAGGACAAACGGTGTTCGCGAGTGTTGCGAGCGTTAAGTGATTGGCCAGGGACGTGAACACTATGAACATTTCACGCACGGCATAATCATGATATGTATAATGTTTCGTTTATCCTTCATTATTATACCTTTCAGTGAACAATAATCTCATATAGTCACGTGATAGGTGACATTATTTACGCATGCGTATTGCGTACAGAGGGGCCCCTCTGCCCTGCCGCAGCCGTGAAAAGATTTGGTTGATGCCTCCATTTGGCAGTTTGGCATCGCTGCACTATACTTAGCACGCTACTGTACAAGTGTACATAGTGCAACATAGTGCACATCAGTGACATTAGTGACGTCAGTGATATCAATGAGTCTAGGTTATGTTTCATCACGTCGCGATTCGTGATCGGTGCCACTGCCATGTATGTACGTACGTACGTACATACATGCGTATGTACGTCAATGTAAATTAGTAAATTAGGAAATTACTTCCTCTGATGTTAAGGTGGAACCTGGTGGAACCAACGAGATCTCGTATCGTTCAAAGTATCAGCCGACTGGGAACGTATCTGTCGAAAAGTACGAGGTGACACGTCGAGAAGTACTGTACCTGTACGGCATTTTTTCATTTTGTCATTGGATTAGCAATCTATCATTATTACACTGGACCGTATGTAAAATGACATTATTTGCTTAACTCTTTGTCTTATCACTCGACTTTTCACGCATAAAATTCATAAAATCACGCAAGTTCCTGTGGAATGTTTAGCGCTTTTTCCCCGTTTTAAAAATCAAATTAGTCACATCCAAGTTCCATCTCTCCTGCAGAAAGTCGAGTGAATTTTTCTCATTTTATTTTAAGAAAAATTCAGATTATACCTTTATTAATACTGTGGAAAGCAAATTTGCATTTAATATATTTTAAAATAATATGTGCGAGGTGTTGCATAATCACTCCTATTCTTGTTTCAATCGGCAGTTCTTAATTAATTCTTAATTAATTTTGAACTTACCTTTCTCATGGAAAATCTCTGATGAGGAAGTAATCTCAATCTCTATCGTATTTTTAAATTTGTTGAAGTTTGCTAAAATTTAATTATTGTAAAATTAACTGAAAAATAAATTTGTCACATATCTTTTTCTCCTGAAGTTTAATTTGTCAGAAATAAAATAAAATAAGAAATTTATGGAAGTAAACATAAATGATGCACGTAGAAAATAATGAAACATATATTTTGTTTACTGGGAGATTATAATACAATTAAGATTTTTATATATCTTACTATGTTTTATTATATTATTTTTAACTGCAATTTTTGGAGTAATATTTTCTGATGATGAGATTAAGTAAAAAGAATCTTAATTGCAATACTGAGAATTGAAAGAATATATAAGATAAAACTGTTAATCATTGCTCTACAAAATACATATCAAAGTTAATGTATGTAATATTAAGATGATATTTAAATTATATTTAATGTATCACTTTAATGGTCAATTGATATTTCATAATTATAGACAAAGTAGAAGTGGATTCTAATGTCAATTATTAGAGATGCAAGATGGAGCAGCTAGAAGTAACAGGGATTATACTAAGATTGTGCCTATTCAACATTCTAATAATAAACTGGAACAGCGCAACTGCAATAGCTCATAAGGATCAATCTCAAAGTCTGATTAACCTAGGTGGTCAAGGCTTATATAATGCCAGAGATGATGTAGTAATACTCAATGCCACAAATTTCAAAACAAGTGTTTACGAGAGCACCAGGAGCTGGCTTGTTGAGTTTTATAATAGTTGGTGCGGCTTTTGTTACAGATTTGCACCGACATGGAAGGCTTTGGCAAGTGATGTTCTACGTAAGTTCTCAAATAATCTCGCGAGCAAATAGTTATAGGAAAGACGCTACTAGACATAAACTATTTGTGTCAAATCTAGTTATCTGAGTAATCTTTTCGAAAAATTAATTTTTTTGTCGGAATAGAAAAGAGGAAACGATATCGTTTATTTTTTATTCATTTACATATACTACATAATAATTAAATAAATAAAAATAATGTTTTAGCTTGGAATGACATTGTCGTCGTTTCGGCTATAGATTGTGCCGATGATGACAACAATCCGATCTGTCGTGAGTACGAGATCATGCACTATCCAATGTTAAAATATTTCTCTATAAACACACACTCGCCGACCTTGGGTATAGTGATAGAAAAGGGGGACAGCGTTGATTCAGTGAGAAGTAATTTAATTAACAGGCTCGAAACAGAACAACAGGAAGGACGAGGATCTACATGGCCTAACATTGCACCATATAGGTATGTCATAAATTTTCCACAGCTAATTCCTGGGTTACCTTCTCGTTATAATTAAACAAAAAATTCATTTTTGTTCTTCGTATGTATAATCCATTATTTTTTATAATTATTTATGTAATTCACAATTTAAAGGCAGACCATAAGATACATAAAACATATTTATAATTATTTCGTTAGAGTTTTTTATTAAACATATTATTAAATTTATAATTATTTAATGTTTGTGAATAAGACGAAAAGACAATTTTTTTTCTTTCGTGATTGTGAATAAGTCAAGAAAATAAATGTTTCCAAAAAAATTTTTTCTTTAATCCTCTTAAGTCAGTTATTTTCTTACAACTAGTAAAAAAGTTATTAGAGACCTTTTCATGCTTTTTTGTAAGTTTTGTTATAATTTTCCTAAAACTCTATTTACATGATTTGTGACTTTTAAATTTGTACATATTATTAAAAAGTATACAAAGAATTGTTTTAGCACTTTAGATTCAAGCTTGACTGCTTAATCTTTATTTCTTATCCGTTGCACGATCTAATATGATACCTACTTAATAATATAATAATGTAACGAAAATATAATATATTATACATATATATGCAGGGCATCACCAAAATCCGGACAAATTCAATTTAAATTTTTCGTTGTATTGTGCTTCCGCCAGAGGTTGTTGTTGACGTCCGAGCAGTGTTGTTAGACCACTAGTAAATAGGAGATCATTAATCGCCAATGTAAAATTTTTTAAAAAATGTTGAAAATTTTAATATTTTATATTTTACATATTTTACATATGCATATAATACATATAAATATAATATATTATATATATTTATATGTATGTATACGTATGTAAAATATGTAAAATATATTAAAATTTTCAACTACATTGGACGCGCATGCGTTTGAAATCCGGCCCGTCTAACAACACTGGGACCGTCCGAGAAAGCCTGATGCTTCTAATAAATAGTCATATTCTCAATATGGCCGCGATGTTGAAACCAAGTACGGAGTATAATCGAAGAGCCGCAATCATCGAAGGCCTTCGCGCTGGACACTCAGCAACAGAAATAATTCGGTTCTTTGGATATCCGAGATCAACTGTTTATGACGTTGTGGCAAAATATACGGCTTTAGAACGGTCCAACGAAGGTTCCGGTACGCCAGCAAGGAAGAGTCACTCGAAAAACCGCACCGCGAGGACCCCCGCAATCATTAAAAAGGTTCAAGCGCTGATTTCGAATAACCCAGGGCAATCGTTGCGAAAATTAGCATCGATTGTTGGTGTAAGCGAGTCAACAATGCGTCGAATTGCCGAGGAGGATCTTCGATATAAATCGTACACATTAAAGATACGACAGATGCTCTCTGAGACTGCCAGGACAAGCCGAGTTGCTCGTTGCAATCTGCTATTGTGTTCTTTGAAAAACGAAGCGTCGGGACGAATCAGGTTCTTTTCTAACGAAAAAATTTTTACTGTTGATGTCAAAATCAACCGAAGGAATGACCGAAGCCTCGCCTACAACCCCGACGATGTCCTTGTTGCCAGAACGAAATGTCCGATCAATGTTCACGTGCTAGGTGTTGTGTCCAGTGAAGGTGATGTCATGCCACCACACTTCTTTAAAGAAGGGGAAACTGTCACAAAAGAAGTGTATTTGCGCATTCTGATGGATGTAGTGAAGCCGTGGATGGAAACTGTGGCGTCCGGAAGGCCATATATTTTTCAGCAGGACGATGTACCGGTTCATACGAGTCATTTGATCCAAAATTGGCTATCAGACAATGTCGATATGTTTTGGTCCAAGGAATTCTGGCCTCCCAACAGCCCAGATTTAAATCCCTTGGACTACTATGTATGGAGTGTAATTGAAAGGATCACAAACAAGTCTCGGCATCCCAACGTGACATCATTAAGAACCGTTATTCAGGCAGCATTCTTCGACATGGACAGCGCTACATTACAGCGTGCATGCGGACGCTTCAAACCGAGAATAGAGGCCGTCATTCAAGCTAATGGGGGATATATCGATTAATTGTGCTCTACAGGGATCTCCCAAGTGCCATGTAAAAGGATTTTTTGTAATATTTAATTTTTCATTTACGAACATTTTGTTTAAAGAAATTGTTCGATTTGTCCGGATTTTGGTGACGCATTCTGTGTGTGTGTGTGTGTGCGTGCGCGTGCGTGCGTGCGCGTGCGTGTGTGTGTGCGTGTGTGTGTGTGTAAAATATAATAATAAATAAAATATATTATTAATAAATGTTTTAAATAAAAAAAATTCTAGTAGAAAAATTATCAACTATTTTGATAATAAGGATTAAATTATATATTTTTTTATAAACTGTTGTATTTAAATGTGTTATTTGTTATTTACGCACTCTATTTTTACGTTACAAAGATACTTTAACTTGTTCATAGGAATATTGAAATAACGGACATATGGAAAACAGCATCTAGTAATGTAAAGCATTTCTTCCTGATTTTCGAGAGCACGGATTCACACTTGGGCGCGGAAGTCATTCTTGATCTACATAAAATCAGCAGCTTGCAAATACGTAGGGTGACTTCCGACAACGAACTATTGTGCGTAATGAATAAAGTTACCAAGTTCCCAACTTTGATAGCCTTTGGACGCAATGAATCACAGAGGATTGTCAGCGTGAGAATACCGACGAGGCAGGGAATTCGGCAAGCTATTAAGGATTATGTAATCGCGAGAGGAGTGAATATCGACGAGATAATCACAACAGTGTCCCATAATACTGTGCACGTTGTGGAAATCACACATCAAACGACAATCGCAACGATTATAAAGAATCACCAAGTGGTAGAGGAACAATTACAATCGTCGAAAAACACCAATGATTATTTGTATCAAATTGATCTAGAGAATGCGCTACGTTATTCAATCAATCATGAGATATCAATGATGAAGTCAATAGACGGTGAAAAAATGAAGGCATTACGGAAATATCTTGTGGTGTTAGCGACGTATTTTCCTCTGCGACGTAATAACGTATATTTGGAGGTGATACGCGACGTTGTCGAGAAGAAGAATGCTATGACCGGCGAAGAATTCAGCCAACTAGCGAAGACGACGGAGGAAGAAATGTCGCCGGTATACTCAAGAGCATCCCGTCAATGGATAGGATGTAAGGGAAGTACGGATTCATATCGCGGATATCCTTGCGGATTGTGGACCATGTTTCACATGCTGACTGTAAATTTCGCGTTAGAACGCAACAAAGATGTTACTCAGACTTTCTCACGGAATCCTACGGCGGTGCTACAGGCGATGCATGGCTATATTGGAACCTTCTTCGGTTGCGCCGACTGTGCTACGCATTTTCTGGAGATGGCCAACAAAAACAAGATATTCAACGTGCGCAACAAAGATGAAGCAGTGCTCTGGTTATGGCAGGCACACAATCAGGTAAACGCCCGATTGTCAGGCGACGATACGGAGGATCCCGAGCACAAAAAGATACAATATCCCGCGGCTGAGCACTGCCCGGTATGCAGACACGTTAACAATAGCTGGAATGAGGAGGAAGTTTTACGTTATCTAAAAGTCAAATATGACTATAATAGCATCAAGTTCGATGAAATCAGCGCTTCTGATGAAGTAGATGTGACTAATGGCAACGACTCGAGAATGAGGCTAGAAAGACTCGCCAAGGAAACGAAGCGCGCCACGGCTTTTGGTTGGGACTTGAACATATTCGATATCAGCATCTGCGTGGTGTTGTACGTTACCTCTGCCGCAATACTCATATTAGTTTGCATCAAGTTTGCCGTTAAAAGGACATATAAGAAAAAAAGTCACATTAATCTACTGTCCAAAGTATAATCTTTTTTTCTTATACTTTACACTCTATGCGTATAATCGTGTAACGTGTTTCTGGACCAGCAAATATCACTCAGACACTCAAGTTCCAAGATAACTCTTAAATTTCAAATTCTTAGGTTGTGATATCTTCCAGCTATAATAATCATTCCAACGGCGATAAAAGTCGAATTTGCATTTGGGCGAATGCAATTCAAGAATTTTTGTGAATTAAACTGATAGCGCCAATAGCGAAACAAATAGTATCGATGATAAGAAACCGATCAAAGTGGACTTAAGCTCTAAAATAATTCAAAATACATACATACTCTCTCTTTCTCTTTTTCGATTCCAAGTAAAGAAACGTTTAATCAGCATCAGATGTTTTGCAGATTATATAAAAAATATATTAAAATTTTTTTACTGAGAAAAACAGCATGCATTTCATATCAAATGCTCTCAAAACCAGATGATATATTCTTTCGCGTGTTTTTCTAAATGAAAATTGAAATGCGATTGATTATAAAATTTTCTTTAAAATTTTCCCACGATTATATGTACTTTGTAATGTTGCCTTAAAAACTCGTCCAAAGAATATATCTTTATTATCAACTTTTTGAGAAGTGATTTCTATTATATTTAGATATTCGCATTATTTTGTAAAAGATATAGAAATATAGATGTATGTCTGATTATAATATATGAGGATAGTTCGAACAGTTCTTAGCCTGATGTCACAAATATCAACCTGCTATAATTTTAAACAAGTTTGATCCTTTACAGGGCTATTGTTGAAATTTGAAACAGATGCGTTCATTAATTTCTTTGTTTTGATTGTGTGAAGCAACCAACTTTTGATTGCGTCATGACAATGCATCCGCTCATTTTCTTCAATTACAGGCGCAAAATTTCATGAATTGCTCCCGTAAACACTATTTCACCAGATTTCACATCTTTTATCATTTCTGTGTCAGGATGAGAACTTTTTGAATTATCCTTCTACAAAGACAAGATAAGAATGACTCAAGTACATAATTCATAAAGTACATTCGATTATTTAATATCACTACATGTACAGAATGTGTGTTCTCTCATCATGCTATAGCATGTTAGAGATTATATGCATTTATAATCATGAAATCAATATGTCATAAAAAATAATGCGAGTGTTTAACGCTTCTTTACCTGAAAGCGACGTGATTGATCGTAAAATAATTTTCTCTCGGAATTGTATTATTATTATTATTATTATTATTATTATTATTATTATTATTATTATACATTATATTGGAAACTCTAAACAGTATAAAATCACAATACAGTTAATTACCACAGTATATCAGGTATCGAAAAATAATACTCTACTATTGTATTCTAGTTTCAAGCGCTTCCTGAAATTTTTACATGCGCCTTCCTTTTATATTATTTTATATAGTTCGTTTACACTTTATATTATTTAACATGAGAAACTTTATACCGTTTAGGATAAATGAGTGTTCAGATAAGGGAAAAATTGTACAATTGCTAATATGTCAGATCAAAATGTCAAATCATATAATCTCTGGTTGCTATCATGTAATTGTAAATTCGAGTAATCAGAGGCCATGTTCCAAAATTTACTCTAAGCGCTGAAAATTTATTTAGCTCACATGACGTACACTACATATTTTCAGTACTAGCAGCGAAGTTTAGGAAAATGATGAGAGAGATCGTATAAAAGATTATGGTTGTGAGCTACAAGTTATAAATGTCTATGCCAATAAAAATCGATCTTTTATGAATATTTAATTTGTAAATAGATATCCGAGAAAAATTGTTTCTTCTTTTACTGATTATGTATATAAACCACCGTCTTTCTTATATGTACAGTTTTTTAATAAAATACTCGTATAATTAAATATTCTGTTATCTTTAAAGATAGTAACAAAAATCGACATGCTTCATAAATTATTTCAAACAATCGTAATTTTCTTAAAAAAATAATATATTAAACAATTAAGGATTGATTGTTCCTCCTTTCGGTAAATTTTACGAGTTGTAATAGATGACTAACAAGATTATCCATAATCATACACATAGATTGCAAAGACTTTCTAGTGTATAAAATTTATTAAAAGGTGAAACAACCAGCTCTAAGAAAGTCAAAAGAAAGTTGGGAAATTTTTGACGTATTCATTCAGCTTTATCATAAAAGAAGACAATTAATATTAATAATTAATGTAATTTTAGATATGCTAAAAAATATATATATGATGGTTTGTGTACATATACTAAATAAAATTGTATAATATTGTGTGTTTGATATAAATCTTGTTTACAACAGTTATACAGAATAGATGACACGCTTTATAAAGTATAATAAATTATTAATTACTTCAGTTACCACAGTAGTATGCTTCATTTAAAAAAGTCAGTCTTTTTAACCATTGAAATTAGTCTGTTCTTTGGCCATCAAGATATCTTGGATACTCGTTAATATTTGTAACACATTTCATAATTTGAAAAAAATCATAACACTTAATCACAGTAATTCAATCTTTTTTCAAGCACAAGTGATGCCATGAAACTCCATCGTGAGGCAACTGTGACTTTATATAAGGAAGCAGCAATGTTAGATACCATCGTTCTCCAAATACCTCCCTAATGTTGTCCTTCCAACCCATATTGTACGTAAAATCTTTCTTGTTGCTCTCATTGCCCACAATACCCCTGAGAATCAAATTAAAGTGATAAATGCACAACACTCCGGTATATAAAGTGCCCATCGCCGACATGACGTACAGCAACAAGTAGAATTGATCGATAGAGCTGTCGAAGCCAAAGAAGAAGATTGCAACGGGAAAGACCATCTTGATGATAGACATTGGAAATTCGAAGGGTATCCTGCTCCAAATGAAGAGACTGCCGTAGTAGAAAGCATACGCTGCACCAAGGAATAAGTACCACAGGAACATGACAAAGTATCTATGATTGTAATAGCCTATGCAACAGCCAGTGAACACGCAGTGGTGATCGCGTTTGAGGATGCAGGTATCACAGGTGTTGCAATGCCACGAACGTGGCGGTGACAAGCATTCGCAGGCTGCGCAAAGCCTCCAACCATCCGCTGGCTTCGCAGTGCTTACTGGTACTATCTGCCCAGATCCACCGGTGCTGGTATCACACAGTACCGTATATGTAAAGTTACCTACGATATTCAACATAATGAAGTTGCCAAGGACGAAATGAAACATGTACGTCAAGCTCTCGTCCTTGTACAATTCTGGCAGAACTATCCACAATCCAAACCAGTACATGAGAGGTACTACAATCAGGACGAAGGCCATCGACAGCAGATCGCTGATAGTCCGCGGCCACACTTTTTTTCGGATTATCATCGTAAAGCGAGTTCGTTTCTCTCAAATTACATTAATTTCAGCCTTCCTTGCTTTTACTGTCGTTCCTTAATTATCTTCTTAGAACATTAGAAATATAACTAATCACCGGATCACCGGATCACTGACAAGCTCTCAAAGAGTACGTCTCTCTCTCTCTCTCTTCTCTCTCTCCCTCTCTCTCTATTCTTTGGTTATTTAAATATTGTGTGCGATCGTGTGCGCGCATAAGCGTTAAGGTGCAGCTACAATAGAAGAAATAAGGAATAACGATTCCAACCTATCAGAAACAGTTTATTCCGGTGTATCCGAAATATCTGATAGGTTGAAATCTTTATTCTTTATTCCTTCTGTTGTGGCTGCACCCTTATAAGAAGAGTTTTGCGATTCGAACGCCGTTTACCGAACACCACCAATACCATTTCAGAATCCTGATTTTGGTCGCATTTTCTAAAAACAATTCGATTTCTGCCCTGATCTCTATTCTTCATGAGAACTAATAACCAAAAATTTTTCGCAAATAAAAATGGATTTATATGGAAAAGACAAAGGCAATGTCAGTTTACCACAACGTCTTCAGCCCAATTTTAATGAAACCAAATTGGAAACTGTTATTGTAAACACGCAAAAATGTTTTTACGACTTAAAAATTGCTGAAATTAATAAAAGAATTCAAAGGTATTTACAAAAAACATTTTTATTATTTGATATTGTGTGTGTGTGTGTGTGTAGAGCATTGTATAGTCTATATCTAATAATCTAATGTGTAGTCATTTAACATAAGTGAATAGCAAACAGCATAGAAGAGAAAGTGATAATTTAATTAAAAATTATTCTAATAACTGTTGTATTATTTTATTATATTCAAAATTCTACAATATAAGTAAAGTAACTACATTTATTTTAGTATTAAATTTAAAATTTTTTAAATAGTTTAGAAGAACGGAATAGAGAATTGGAGAATAATTTAGAAGATATGCATTATATTATTAAAACTTTACAAGAAGAAAAAACACAAGAAATAAACAGTTTAAAATCACAAATAGCTTCTTACATTACTACAATAAATGCATACAAGCATCAATTGATTACTCTCGAAAAAGCAAGGATTGATGATAAATATACTCACACTGCAAAAACTATAAACATTGATGAAAAATATAAAAATATGCGAATTACGCTCATTTCGCAAATTAAACTTTTGAGTAATTATATTTTATTATATAGTATCTTGTATGATTATATGGTTCGGCAAAAAAAAAACATTAAAACGAGACTACAGTCATTTTCTGCAGTTTTTGGACTCTGACGAGGTACTATTAAAGACGATCGATTCTTATGGAAGTTTGCGTGAATGTTAAAATTTAAATCATTTAGAATAAGAAACTGATAATATGGTATTAATTCCGTATTGATTCGGTACTGATTTATTAGCTTCATAAATATGTATGTATGTTTAAAACTTAATAATACTCGATTTTTATTAAAAACTATGATTTTAATGTTATCACATACTTAGAAGTTTGATTATTAATAGAGATAATAATTTCAGAGAAAAAATTGTAATTTTTTGGCAATATACAAGATATTATAATATTAAAAGAATACTTCTTTACAACACTTATATAATAAAAAAAATCACGAATTTAATAATATATTATCGAAATATTTATGTTATATAATCTCCCATCACAAATTTTATTAATTGTCGATAATCATAGTTCTTCAATTATCCCCGGGCCTCTGGGGCTCCATTGATAAATTTGCCCAGGATCAATCGTTTTTAATTAAAGTATCTCGTTGGTGCAGATACCTATGTAACTTTTGATGTCATTTATTTAGAATATTTTAATTTTTATATGTTAAGGTGCCAAAACTAATATTTTAGAAGATTACAAATCCATACAACATATTTTGGAAAAAAAACTGAATATGAGAAATCAATTCTTAATTAATGAAAAAGAACAGATAGCAAAAAATTTGTATAAAATTGAATATAAATTCAAGATTGACAAAGAAAGGTAAATAAATTTGGTTTCCTTATTGCAAAGTTATAGGAAATTTATGTAAATATCTTATTTGTAATGTATCCTATATAATAGGTTCAAAAAGGAATTATATAATCATGTGTTGAATCTAGTTAGTATATTTCAAGTTGAAATATTAAATCATATGCCGTGTTCTATACCCAATTTATTGTCGGAAAATATAGCTGTAAAGAATCAGTTGTCAATGATCATGGAAAACGCAGCTTCTAAAACACAAGACTACAGCCTGCTCTCGTAAATTAA